>CATIWK010197067.1:0-24888 GCA_949634005.1 Mallotus japonicus
AATTTGCATGGATTGTCATGGCCTTTATGCATTGAAATATATTGAAATGGCCATTATGGCCTAGTTTTTTATTTTAATTTTTAATGGCCATAAAAAAAATAATAATAATGTTAATGTTAAATAATAATAATAATAATAATAATGTTAAAATTAAAAACCAAAAAAATCATAATATTATTATAATTATGATATTATTTTTAATATTATTATAATTAATTAACCGTAATCATTATAATATTAAAATAAAAAAAACAAAAAATTAAAAAAAAAAAAACTAGGCCATAATAGCCATTTCTTAATTAGCTAGTGAAAAAAAAGTATTTATTTAGTGGGCCCTGTTTTTGGTTGGCCTTGTTTATGCATGGCCATTCTTCAACCAAAAAAAAAAAAATTCTATCTATACCGCCATTGGCATGTAAAGAAAAATTTTCTCTCCCCTCCACCTCAGGCGAAAGTACCACAAATTGGGAAATTGTTTCAGAATTTGCCACAAAAAAGAAAAAAAAATTTAAAAGTACATGTGGAAACCCTCGGTTTGATCGACCCGCAATGAAAGCCCGGTGATGAGGTAGTACGAATCTTGAATGCAAGAAGATCCGAAATCTTCTTTAGAATGGATCGAAAGCCTAGACCAAGCCTAAAACCCTAAAAGCAGGCCCAAACCATCAAACCTAAACCCTTCAAGCCCAGACCCAAACCTTTCTAAGCCAGGCTTGGGTGAAGAGGCGATCGCCTCACCGAAAAGGCATCGCCTCTTCACCTGGGGCATCGGTGAGGCGACGCCTCTTTGCCACTGACCTCTGCAGCATTAAATGTTATTTATTGCTACATTAAACAAAGAAATGGACCCATTTATCTCATCTCTGCAAACTTGGACGAGAAAATGAGACTTTTGGGGCAGAAATGAGCTGGAAAAAGGGAAGGCAATGATGAAAATGCAAAGTGGAAAGTAACCTTAATTTTTGGGAAATGAGAGGAGAGAGAAAGCTTAGGGGTTAAGAGGGGTCTTGGCTGATATTTTGGGGGAGGTTGGCCATTTTCAGAAACCAAGAGAAAGAGAGAAAAACAAAGAGGAAAAAATGAAAAAAAAAAAAAAGAGGAAGAAGAAGTAGATTTTGGTTTGAGAATCCATTTCTTGAGAAGAAAGAAGAAAGCTCTTGCATTCAACACATAAAAAAAAAAACCAAGCTCTGAGGGCTGAGTTAGGAGCTCCTAATTCAATCAAATCAGTGAGGATTCTTGTTTTCAAGTTTAGAATTGCTTACTTTACATAAAAGTTTAGTTTCTTGAATTTCAATACTTGTCTTATTTATTGCTTGCTTGATGCCATGTTGATGGCCTGAATATGTGAATTATTGAGCTTTAAGTTGCATTTTTACGTTTATTTGCATGAATATTTGAGTTTCTTAGGATTTAAGAAATATGTAGTTTTTTGTGTTGTTGTGTTCCTGTTGATAAGGCGACGTCTCTTTGATGTGGCGATTTGATATCGCCTCCTCACTAGAGTCCTACATTAATCTTCTTTGCTTTCGGTTTATTTTCAGTATCTGATATGTATATGATGCCTTATATCTCCAATATTGCATGTGATTGCCATGATATTAGTTTTGATTGAATTAATCCATGTTTAGATGAATATTCATGTCTATTTAATTCAATTTCTCTTATAAATAAAACTGCTTATTGTGAGACAGAGCTAACCATTATTTGTTGTAGTTTTTCTGGTGATTCTTATTCACTAAGTAATTAGTGAATTAATTAGTTCTTGAGAGGTTTCATTTGAATTTTTTATTGTGTTAATTGTACAAATTATTGTAATCCCTAATCCCTTCCCCATTTGCATTGAATGAATGTTTGTAAATTTATTCTCATTGTTTGTAATAAGTGTTGAGATAAGCATGCAAAAGGATTAATGTGCAAACTTAGACTAAAATGTAAAATTGGAAACGTTTGTAACTCACAATAATAAGGAAATAATTTAATAATCAGAGATGATAAAATACGAAACACACACCGAGGCTAACCACAAGGTTGGGTGGGCATTCCAAAAGCCCATACTCGGTTTCCGAACCCGATCTCTGATGACGACTTCTGGGACCTCCGTGGAATCCAGTTGCTGTATAATGTGTCCCGGCTTTTATCCAGGTGGCAACTCCATCTCCAATTTGGGCCCCAAGCCCATTTTGTATTTCCTAGTGGGCCCTGAGCCCATACAGTGCCGTCATCGCAAACACTTGGGTGCACGCTAAACCCCGCCGCCTACAGTGGTGACTCCACTGGGGATTGAGAAACTGATTCCAGTGTTTTGTAATTTATCATCTTTGATTATTAAATCATTTCCTTTGCATTTCTTGCATTCACTACACATTTCCACACAATGTGCACATCAGTCCCAAATAAACCTATAATAGTCAATACTTCGCTGCCTGTGTTTCATTCAAACCTGGTGGTGGGATATTGATTATTATCACTCATAGCACGTACTTATCCACGTCGGACGGACCCTTGAGTGGGGAGACGTAATGGATGTATATAGTTGTGGGAGCCGTAGCTTATTACCCTCGACTCAGCTCATATAAATGACTTAATAATTTTCACTAAGATTTTTCTTAAATGTATATGTTTTATGCCATTTAGTGAGCCTTGAAATAAAACCCAAGCCCATTGAAAATGGACTATGCCAAATCGGGCTTCTAATGCCTTCTTTGGCCTAACAAAGTGGACTTTGGTTTTATTTAAGGGATTTACTACTTGTTTGTTGCACTTTGAGAGCTTTCTTGCATACGTCAGTTTTGTTATCCCCTGTTGATAATCAAAACCAGGCCAACAATCCTAGGATAAGGAACTCGCCATTGAACACGCGTGTGGAAGAAATAAGGGTGGAGATGTAGTTTGAAGAAGCTTTATCCTTTGTTATGTCTTATATGTAAATAGAATATTTGTTTGCTTTTTTACATTAATGAGACCTTGTATATCATGCATACACGCCATACATGTTTCTAACCAACAATGATTGCAGATATTGATCCACGCCAGTTTTTCGACTGGAAAAGGTCTGATATAGGTAGATTAGTCAAAATATCTGAAGAGACTGAAATGGCAGGATTTGATTCTGAGGCTTTTGGGGAGAAACTGAAAGCAAAGATTGCTGACCAGACTCGAGCAATCATATGGGAAATGATGACAGAAGTGAGAAGACCGGAAAAATAAGAGCCACCAACACCTCAACCCCAACCATTTGATCTTGATGCCAAAAATTCTAGGAGACGGGAAATAGAAGATGACCAGGAGACTCTATTGGCAACACCTATAACTAGATAAGATATGAATGTGGACACTGCAGAGAATATGGAAAAACCAGACTGGGCCAAGGATATCGCCAAAACCATGGCTCAAATGCAGCTAATGATGAAAGAAAAAGGGATAGATGCTCCAATGAACTACACTGACCTGAGTTTGGATGAGGATGATGACCCTTGACCCCGGAAGTTCAAGTTTCTTGACATGAAGAAATTTTTTGGTGTTGAGGATCCCCATCTCCCCCTAAAGCAATATGTGACCCATATGAAGACAACTGGCTTGAACAAGGCACAGATTGTAAAGCAATTCCTTTTGTCTCTGGAAGGAGTGCTGATCCGGTGGTACTATACTTTAGAATCTCGTATCCAATATCCAAGCTGATTGGGAAGGATTATGTGCTGCATTTGTGAAGCAGTACAGTCTCAACATCCAAATGGAAGCGTCTTTGAGAGATTTGCAGAATACCAAGCAAAAATTCAATAAGCCCTTCACCAATTTCCTGATCAGGTGGAGAGCAAATTAGCACAGATGAAGCACTGACCTTCTGAGAATGACCAACTAGTAATAGCAATAGAGGGGTATGTACTTCCGCTCTCCAAGAAGCTGAAAGATTTGGGAATCCAAAATTTTAAAGAACTGTACAAATTTGGGGTACAGAAGGAATCTGACCAAACACAAGAAAGGAAGTCCTTCAGTGGGAGATCTACAGGTAGAGAAGGGACTGGATCTAGCAGTAGGATAGGATTAAGTAGCAACGTATAGATCAATGCCATGGGACAACATCGAAGGTTTTCTAATATGGGAAGACCTCTCTCCAAAGTCTTAGAAAAGCTTATCGAGAACAACCTGATACGACCTTTACCCTAAAGACCACCCTTCTCAAATGCTTACCAAAAACTATATTGCAAATATCACCAAACCATCGGATATGACATCGACGGCTACACTCGATTGAAACACAAAATTCAAGATTTGATTGATTCAGGCAAAATAACTGACCCCGAAACCAAAAAACTGAACACCAGAAACAACCCTCTACCCAATTATCAAAACATGCCACCGCCAAATCAATCTATCCTAATAATAAACACCAGCCTAACAGAGGAACAAGTCTTGAATTCCTTTATTAATGCCATACCCATACCACAAAAACTTGAACCAGAATGCCTGAATCTGGGAGAGCAGTCTGAGGAGCTCAATGTGAGTGTCCTGGATATTTGGAGTTCCGATGATGAGGAAGGAGGAGCTATTGATCTGTGGAAGAACAATAAAGAAAGAAAAGCCCAACACAAGTGTCTGGGAGATGTTTATGCACTCCAAAGCCCATCGGGAGGCACTAGTCATGGCCCTGGACCACAAAAAGGTCCCTGTGAGTCATACTCCGGAACAATTGGTAGATTCATTAGCAAAAAGCCCTCAAGAAGTCATAATGTTTACTGATGATGATTTGCCTTTAGAAGGAAGAGATCACCTTAAGTCTTTGTTCATCAAGGTGGGAGTGAAGGGGAAATTGACCTGTTGTGTCATGGTTGACAATGGATCTGCTATCAATGTATGCCCTTTGAAGATCCTACCTAAATTGGGATTGATAGTGGTTGATCTAAAGCCGTCAGATGTGGTCATCAAGGCCTATGATGACACGAAAAGGCCTGTTAAAGGGACCTTTAGGCATTGGTCAAAACTGGACCTGTCGAAGTTTGGGTCAACCTTCATGATTGATATTCTAGTGACCTTTGTTGTCTTGTTGGGAAGGTCATGGTTTCACCCCTTGGGAGGTGTGCCATCCACTGTGCATCAAAAGATCAAGTTTTCATACAAGGGGAGAGTGGTCACCATCTCGGCTGAAACTGAAGTTGTTGTTGCTGCATTGAAATTAGCTCCTCAGAAAATTCCTTTTAGCCCAAGCTTCAAGGTCTGCATGATCTATGAAGATGAGCTCAATCCCATAATTATGAGCATAATGAAGAGCCAAAATTTCATGCCCAGAATGGGGTTAAGGAAAGACCAATAAGGCCCACATGAGTATGTGGAGTCCAAGGTGCTGTTTTTAAATCAAAGGATTGGATATCCCGAGACTGATGAGCCAAAAAAAGCAAGTGAAGCTGGAACCAAGTCTGGAAGGAAAAAAAGGGCTCAGAACAAGTTAAAAGCCAAGCTGGAAATCAAGCCACTATGGGAAACATTTGTGAAGAAAGGCGCCAATGACCCATACAAGGGAGCTTCAGAGCCTCTAATGATTGCTGAGAAAATGGTCCCCGATTTTGAAATCTTCACTGAATAAGTAAACGGGACCAGTGAAGTGGCTGTGGAGGAGCCAATCGTGGAGGAACTAGTGCTATTTCCGGAGCCTGAGAAGGACGTCCCCGCAGCAAAGTTCAAAGTCGCTACTAACCAAGAAGAGGAGATCGACTTTGAGTCCTATGTATTAGACTCCATCATGGATGTTTTTTATGATGACATTGATATTTCTTTTTCTAACCTATTTAACATTGATGATCTTTTCTTTTCAAAAGTAAATGCAATAGAGTCTGACTTTGCTTACTTATGTGATGTGTATTCTAATGGTTATTATGTGTGTGATGATCATTTCATACATATGTTTGACATCAATTTAGTGCAAACTGAATCATTTAATTTAGGCATATATGATAATCCAAAGAATATACTTATTGCTTCTGACTTAACTCTTAATGGGAGAGAGAAAATTGAAGAAACAATAATAAGAAGATAGAAAGTATTCGCTTGAGGTTATGAGGATATGCCAAGATTGATAAAGAAATTGTAGAGCACAGAATCTTTATATATTCCCACATCAAGCCAATAAAGCAGAAGAAGAGAAGATTAAGGCCAGAATGGGCTCTCTTGATTAAGGAAGAGGTTGAAAAGCAGCTTAAGGTGAAGTTCTTGGAAGTGGTAGATGACACCCAGTGGTTAACCAATATAGTCCCGATTCCTAAGAAGGATGGGAGAGTCAGGATGTATGTGGATTACAGGGATTTGAACAAAGCTTTCCTGAAAGATGATTTTTCTTTGCCGCATATCAACACCCTAGTCGATAATGCAGCTTCCAGAGCAATGTACTCATTCATGGACAACCATATTATGTGGCAATAATTAATAAGCTGAAAAGCTCTTTCACCACTGAATGGAGTGTTTATTGCTATTCAGTCATGCCATTTGGATTGAAGAATGCAGGAGCTACTTATTAGAGGATGGCCACTACTTTATTGCATGACATGGTCCACAAGGAGATAGAGGTGAACGTGGACGACTTAATGGTTAAGTCTCCAACTCGAGAAGGGAATTTCGAGGCTCTGGACAAGTTCCTGGCAAGAGCTGAGAAGTATAACCTTAGGTTGAATATGAAGAAGTGTGTTTTTGAGGTAACTTCAGGAAAGTTGCTAGGACACATTGTCAGCCAAAAAGGCATAGAAGTGGATCCAGACAAGGTTAAAGTAATTAGAGAAATTCCTATGCCGAGGAATGAGAAAGAAGTCAAAGGGTTTATCGAGCGGTTGTAGTACATCAGTAGGTTCATCGCCAAGCTGACTACAATTTGTAAGCCGATTTTCAAACTTCTAAAGAAGAATCAACCGATCATCTGGGATGATAGATGTCAGTAAGGATTTGAGACTATCAAGAATTATTTGATGAATCCTCCATTCTTACAGCCGCCGAGGTGGGGTAAACTGCTAATTCTCTACTTGGCAATTGAGAGAGAAGCGATAGGTGTGATGCTCACTCAAGAAGGTGAAGGGAAGGCTGAGCATGCAGTGTATTACTTGAGCAAGAAGCCCGTGCCTTATGAAGCCAATTACAGTTTGGTAGAAAAAGACATATATGGCTGTAATCTAGGCAACAAAGAAGCTTCAACACTACTTCCAGTCTTACAAGATTCAAGCGGTCTCTAAGCATGATCCTCTCAGATATCTTCAACAGACTCCGTCACTTATAGGAAAATTAGCTAGGTGGCTAGTTCTGCTCACCGAGTTCGACATTGACTATGTGGCGAAGAAAGTAGTAAAAGGAAGAGTCGTTGCTAATTTCCTAGCTCAGAGTCCGGTAGATGATGGGCAAGAATGGGAACTGGAGTTTCTAGATGAGCACCTGGGGGCAATAGAGGTCCAAGGATGGACAATGTACTTCGACGGAACAGTTAACAATCAAGGAGCAGGTATCGGCGTAATTCTGATCTTACCAGAAGAAGAAATGATCCCGATGGAAAAAAGATTAGAATTTAAAGTTATAAACAATCAAGCCGAATACAAAGCCTGCATTTATGGTATGGAAGCTCTCAGGAATGTCGGGGCAGGAGAGATCAAAGTATACAGAGACTCTATACTAGTGGTGAAGCAGATCTCCAAGCAATAGGAAGTAAGAGAAGACAAGCTGAGATTATATTGGGATTATTTAGCAACTATCCTATTATCCTTCACTCAATGTAAATTTATACATTTACCACGAGAAGAGAATCAGATGGCGAATGCTTTAGCCACCTTGGCTTCAACATGGGAAGGAGGAAAGCAAATGGAAGACAAACCTCTCATCCTAATAAAGTCCTGAATTTCCTGTTATGAGGAAATTAGGATAATGCCAATAGACCCAACAAAGAAACCTTAGTTTCATGATTTATAGCAATTCCGGAGACGGGGCGATTTCCTGATAATGCTGATAGGAAAGAAAGAATGTTGTTGAGGATGCTATCTCAGTAATTTATCAGCCATAATGGGATACTGTATAAAAGAATCCCAAACAGGTGTGCATCTAAGATGTATTGACAAAGTTGACGGTCAGAAGCTTATGGAAGCGATCCATGAAGGAGTATGTGGTCCGCATATGAACGAGACAATTTTGGCTAAGAAGATAGTACGCCAGGGTTACTTTTGGTTAATAATGGAGACAGATTATGTGAGATTTATGAAGAAGTGCCATAATTGCCAAACATATGGCGATGTTAGCCATTTACCCTCTATGGAACTTCAAGGAATGACTTCTCCCTGGCCGTTTGCAGCTTGGGGAATTGATATTATCTGGGAGGTAAGGCCCAAGGTGTCTAACGGTCATTGTTATATTATAATAGCAATTGATTACTTCTCTAAGTGGGTTGAGGCAGAATTGCTCACCATTGTAGGGTTAAAACAGATGGAAAAATTTATAGAGAAGAACATAATCTGCCGATACGGGTTGCCATACCATATTATTACTGATAATGGTGTTCAGTTTAGAGCTAAGACAGCTACTTTATTGGAGGAATACAAAATTGAACATCATAAGTCTTCTCCGTATCGACCACAAGCTAATGGAGCCATGGAAGTCGCGAACAAAAATGTGAAGAGGATTTTGGCCAAGATGCTGGAGAATTATAAGGACTGGGCATATTACCTGCAGTTTGCATTATGGGGATATATAACCACTGCTAGAACTTCTACAGGAGCTACTCCATACTCTTTGGTCTATGGATTTAAAGCAGTGTTGCCAGTGGAAGTTGAAATCCAGTCATTGAGAGTTCTCCTAGAATCTAAGATCACTGAGTATCAGTGGGTAGAAAGCCGGTTAGCACAGCTGACATTGTTGGATGAGAAGAGATTAGAAAGTCATGTATCACTCACAGCTGTATCAAAAAAGGATAGCTCGAGCTTACAATAAGAAAATTAAGCCGGGGAAGATCAAAGAAGGTGATTTGGTCCTAAAGCTCACTAAACCGATAATGACTGATCCATAAGGAAAGTTCAAGCCGAATTAGGAAGGTCCATATTTTGTTAAGAAGCTGTTTTCCAAAGGCACTGCTATCTTATCTGACCTAGAAGGGAACAAATTCAAAAAGCCTAACAACCTGGATAAGCTGAAGAAGTACTTTCTGTAAAAGTCTCGCTAGGGAGAAAACCTAAAAAAGGGGTTGTCTAGGCAAAAGTTAGAGACTAGAAAAATGAGAAAATAAAAAGTCCTGCTAGATTGAAAACCTTAAAAGAGGCCGTTCAGAAAAAAGTTAAGGACGCATAAAAGGAGAGAGAGAAAAAAAAATAATTAGATGGAAAACTTGTAAGGGCAAGCTAACTAACGACAGGAGATATATAAGAAACAGAATGTATAGTCACTTTGTGCCTAGTTTAAATGGAATGGATTGCCTTTGTTATTGTTGAACATTGCATTAAATGCTTATTACACATTGCTTAACTGAAAAAAAAATTCCATACAATAAAAGGCGATAAAGGCTAAATTACATAAGCTAATTCTGCCTTATTCTCTTTTGAATCCCTTGGGTACTTAATGCATGTAATGCCCTTGTTCTCCTATTTATAACAAATTCATCCCTTTCTGTCTGTTGTAATTAAATCTATGCCTTGTACTGGTCATCAGTAGATTGATCTCCATTATAGTCAATATACCTCTGAATGGTCCTATGAGGCCAAGTTGCAGTCAGGTTGTCCAGAAAGTTCTGAGAAAAAGGCCCCGACTCAAACTCATGCACAAACTCTGGAATTAACTGTTTATGTCCATACTGCTTGTAAAACCGTACGGGATTGTAAAAAGTGGTAAAATGAAGGCCAGCTACAGGAACGCAGTAAGTATAGGATCAAACGGTCATATATTGCAACCTCCACCATGAGCACATCCACTGGATCAGAGTATCAAGAAAAGTGGATAACCAGCTCTGGACATCTTTTGGAATAGGATGGAGTCTTCAGGTGCGACAATGCTTGGCTTTGTAATATGCGATATCTTTAGGAGGTTCGAGCAACCTCAGCTTTTCATAAAACCATGCCTGTGCAGGTTATGAATACAGAAAATGAAAAAATAATAAAAAGCAGTAAGTGGAGGGTGAAAAGAGAACAAACCTCCAGCAGTAGAGGACTTCCAGAGAATCGTCTGGTTTCGGTAAAGTTGTCTAACCCAATGATGGTTTCAGCTAAGATAAGAGGGAAGGGATTCAGGCCTACTTTTACTTGGTCCAGGATATGTAGAACCTTAGAATCACAGTTACCAGAAGGGGAAACTATCAAGAACTGAGAATATAGGGAGAGAGCAATCATCCGAGGCCAGCAAGCCTCCTTGCTATCCATATTCACAATCACCTCAAGCAGAGAGCTTATCATAACTTCATTATCGAAGATATGATGAAGCGAAGAGTGAGGAGAGAGATTAAATAGCTGGGCCATTTGGTATTGAAGGGAATGCAAATATGGGGTTTTAATCGAAGGAATTGTAATCTGACAAGTGAAATCCATCTGGGAGCCCAAGATAGCTTCGAATTCCTCTAGCAGGGGGCATAACTCCACTATGTTGAACCGGAAGACATGTCTCTGAGGATCCCAAAATTGAGCAAGAACATGAAGAAATGGGAAATTGATCTTCCTAGCATGCATGGATCAGAAAATCAATAGATGAAATGGTTCCAATCTTGCCCAAGATTCGCTATTCAAGCTTTTCAGTATTGGTTGTAGCTGTTTCCAGTCTCTTTTAGTAATGTCGGAAGGTTAGGAAGCTATCTAGAGAGGAAGAATGAAGGGAAATCATGAAAATGAGAAGTTAGGGATTTGAGAGGAGAATTGGGGATTTTTATAGCTGCAGAATACTATGGTAAAGGTGATCACCCCTACGATGAGGCGACGCCTCTACGTTTTGAGGTGATTCCTTGTCGCCTCTTAGCAAAGAGGTGACGTACCTCCAACAGATGCGGGACGTTATATTTTTGCTGTGTTAACTGAAATACTGATTTTGCAAACGAGATTCAGTTATCGAAATAGAAAACTCTCATGAATATGTCTCAATCAATTTAAGTTCAGTTTAATGAAATTTAAACTCATTCCATTCAGTGCAGAAGCAAGTAAAAGTAATAATTTGTTTGAGTAAAAAGTATAACGGTTCAGAAGAGTAAATATGATCCTATGCTAACAGATGTGAGGTAGTCATCTACTCATCATCACCAGGCTCATCATCCCCCTCATCTATGGGATTGGTAGCAGGATCATCTCCGTCATTGTCGCCAGCACCCCCGTTGACTTCTTCTTTATCATCCTCCTCCTCCACAATCTAGAGAGCGGTAACCTAATGCTGGAGGGCAATGATCCTTGCCTGGCTGACCGCATCATGATCCTAATCACATATGATTCGAGGTAAGTAATCATATAAGAGCATGCATACATATAAAAAATAGGGGCATTAGCTTCCACCACTGTGTAACAGTCATCAGATAATCCTGCTGAGCCTCAAGCAGGCTGTACATATATACTCCCTGATCCAGAAGGATCTACATGATTGATTATCAATTAGTACTAATGTCCTATAAAGGTGAATTCTGAAATGAGAAAAAGAAGGAGCTTACATGTGAAGCACCAGGGGTATGCACTGGCACCAGATCCTCATTTAGTGTCAGGAACTCATGAGACAAGTCTCCTGGAGGCATCCAATAGTGAGCCAATGGGTCAGGAGAATGAGTCAGATGACCAGTAGCCATCCACGAACCTAAAATGGAAGGAGTACTACTAGGCTGAACTCCGGCTGAAGTACCTACTCTGATGTCAGTACGGGGGTGCTGAAGTAGCCTCTCATGGGCAGGAAGCCTCACTCTATGTCTAAGGCCTGTAGCCACCACCTGTAGATAATACAATTTGAAAGAATAGGAAGGAAAAAATAAAGTTAAGCAAGTACTTGAGCGAAAGTAGTAATAGCTTGAAGGGGCACCTCCTGGAGTAAATTGGCCTTAACAAAATCAAGGTAACAAACCTTGCTCCTCACAGTATGGGTCTTAACAGGATCGCCTGCAACTGCTCTAGCTAGCTCCTCACCCATCAATAGATATGTCTAGAACATGCCCATAGGAGGTGGTGCGGGAATGCATCTAGCACGTGGACCACCACCCCAGTTGAAAACCCTCTCGCCTAGATACCATACTCGGTAGTGGGGGCTACGAAGGAGCACTCACCGCAAAGATAGTGGTCTTGAGCGAGTCATCTCTGGGAGCCACTTATCCTGAGGGCCCCATAAATCCCGAACCAACTGCAGAAAAGAGAAATGGGTAAGTAACACAAGTTTTACAATCATATGATACTAATGACATTCTATTCTTTTTCAGGTACCTCAGCATAGGTTAGGGAGTTCAGCCATTCCTGATGAACGTGTACACGAGCGAGGGGTCTCCTCCACGAACGGCTAGTACCCCACCGGGCCAAAGTCGGAAAGCGGACATCACTGACGTGAACTATCCCACCAATCAACTCAAGCTCTAAGGCCCAGACCTGTAAAGAAGAGTCATTAATGGATGATTAAAATGATTAACAATTAAAGTTCGAGAATGAAGAAAATACTTACCAGAACTGCATACCAAAAACCACAAAACTGTTTGGCCCCGCGCACAAGCTCGACCATACTCCGATAAAAATACACTAAAGTATAACTCCCCCAGTCATAAGAAGATACCCGGTCCATGTCCCAAAGAGGCATCAGGAATATCAAGTAGATGGAGCTGGCGGTGTCAGCAAAAAGGGTAGTCCCCAAAAGATAGACCAAGAACGCTCTCACCACCTGATCAATCACTAGGTCGGAAGTAGTGGCCTCAACCCTAGCTCGGGTGTAATAGCTCCGGATGGAGTCAATCTTGATCATATGGGTCCTCTTTATGTCCGAACCATCTCGAGGAGTCACTCGATGTAAGTTACCTAATCCGGGGCCATCTGGTGTATGCTCGCATCAAAAGGGATAGCATCACCTGCACATGCAATCCCAGTAATGGCAGTGAAAGAGATAGGGTCCAAGGTCAGCTCACTGAAAGGAAGGTGGAATGTATGTGTAGTCTCAAACCACCTCTCCATCAGCGCATGGAGTGGTTGATAATCTATGCGGCCCTGAGTGTTTGGAAGTGATAGGATAAAATCCTTGAACCCGGTATCCTGAATACGGTTCTTGATATCATCTGTCAGTTTGTCATACTAAACCCGAGCACTGCTGAAGTTCCCTGGACCTTTGAATGTGTGGGCATCGTGCTGGAAATAGACAGGGAGTTTAATTATCAAGCTTATTGAATAAAGGCCGAAAAAATGTAGAAGACTATTGAAGAGGCGACGTCCCTATAAGTAGAGGCGATTACCTTATCAAAGAGACGACGTCTCTATGTATAGAGACGATTACCTCTTTGGTAAATCGCCAGCATAAAGAGGCAATTTATCACCTCAAGGAGGTGATCGCCTCATCGAAGAGGTGATAGCCCCATCGAAGAGGCAACGCCTCTTCGTGTCGGAGAACACAAATAGTTTTCGATTTTTCTCAATATTTTTCAATCTAATCAACCACATTCCTAATTTATAATGCTAAATACATGTATATTAATCGTAACCCAATTGTATTTGATAGAAAAAAGCATGAGGGTCGAATACTAACCTCTCCGGAAGCCAAAGCGCAGATATGAGTGCCCAAACTCGCCACGAGAGGAATGTCGTCTCCAATTGAGAAACTGAGGGTCCACAGAGGCTCTATAGGAGGTGTCATGGGATCCCATTATGGAGCATCAAGAGTTCGGGTGGCATCCATTGTCAGAAAAGTAGAAGATGTGGGGAAGAAGAAAAGAAAAAGAAAAGAAAAGAAAAGAGAGAAAGGGAGAATGAAAGAAAGAAAAAGGAAAAGTTTTCTTTATATAAAGTAGAAGGAATGGGCTTTTGAGGGGATGTGCCCTTAAAAAATAAAAGAAGGGAAAAGAAAAGAAAGTGGGATAGGTCCACTTGATGGGGGAAAGCCCATTAACCAAAGGAAGAATGGCCCACAAAATAAGCGTCCCCAGTGGAACCTACACAAAAAAAAAAAGAATAATTTTTGAAAAGATGAAGAGTCAATACTTTACTTCTCGAGGTTGTATCCCCGAAGTGCATGCTGCCATTCAAGAGCATCTGGTCGGGTTGTATCCCTGAAGTGCGCGTCGTAAGGAGTGTATAGTTGGGTTCTATCCCTGAAGTGAATTTTGCCATTCAAGAGCATCTGGTCGGGTTTTATCCCCGAAGTGTGCATCATAAGGAGTGTCTGGTAGGGTTGTATTCCCGAAGTGCATTCTGCCATTCAAGAGCGTCTAGTTAGATTATATCCCCGAAGTGCGCATCACAAGGAGTGTCTGGTCGGATTATATCCCTAAAGTGCATTCTTCCATTCAAGAGCGTCTGGTCTAGTTGTATCCCTGAAATGTACATCACAAGGAGTATCTGGTCGGGTTGTATCCCCGAAATACATCTTCTTCTTTACTGAGTGAAGTTTTATGTCAGAAAGGCTCGGGATTCATGTTCAACTATAATGAGTAACTGATCGGGCCAGGAAAACCCGAGGAACACGGTTATGTCTCACCATTTCTCTATTGAGTGAAGTTTTGTGTCAGAAAGGCTTGAGATTCACGTTCAACTATAATGAGTAGCTGATCGAGCTAGGAAAACCTAAGGAACATGGTTACATTTCATATCTTTGTTTACTGAGTGATTTCTTACATTAGAAAGGCTTGAGAATCACGCTTCAACTATAATGAGTGACTGATTAGGCCAGAAAAACCCGAGGATCACAGTCACATTTCAATTTAAACTTCGATATCTCGAGTTTGAATTCTAGAAACTGACGACCCAAGTGAAGCTTGCAGGTCAGGCATGTCGTTCTTACTATTTGTTGTGCATGTTGCTTTTTCAAAAATTGATTTCATAAATTTATTTTTTGAAAAACCAAGGGGGTAAACTATGGACACCCTCGGTTTGATCAGCCTGCAACGAAAGTCCGGTGATGAGGTAGTATGGATTTTGAATGCAAGAAGATCCGAAATCTTATTTTGAATGGATCGAAAGCCTAGACCAAGCCCAAAACCCTAGGAGCAGGCCCAAACCATCAAACCTAAAGCCTTCAAGCCCAGGCTCAAACCTTTCTAAGCTAGGCCTGGGTGAATAGGCGATCGCCTCATCGAAGAGGTGTCGCCTCTTCACCCAGGGCATCGGTGAGGCGACACCTCTTTGTCATCGACCTCTGCAGCATTAAATGCTATTTATTGCTGCATTAAACAAAAAAATGGACTAATTTATCTTATCTCTGCAAACTTGGACGAGAAAATGAGACTTTTGGGGCAGAAATTAGCTGGAAAAGGGGAAGGCAATGTGAAAATTCAAGGTGGAAAGTAACCTTAAATTTTGGGAAATGAGAGGAGAGAGAAGGCTTAGGGGTTAAGAGGGGGTTTGGCTGATATTTTAGGGGAGGTTGGCCATTTTCAGAAACTAAGAGAAAGAGAGAAAAACAAAGAGAAAAAAAATTAAAAAAGTAAAAATAGGAAGAAGAAGTAGATTTTGGTTTGAGAATCCATTTCTTGAAAATAAAAAAGAAAGCTCTTGCATTCAACACATAAAAAAAAAAAAACCAAGCTCTAAGGGCTGAGTTAGGATCTCCTAATTCTATCAAATCAGTGAGGATTCTTGTTTTCAAGTTTAGAATTGCTTACTTTACATAAAAGTTTAGTTTCGTGAATTTCAGTACTTGTCTTGTGTTTATTGCTTGCTTGATGCCATGTTGATGGCCTGAATATGTGAATTATTGAGCTTTAAGCTGCATTTTTACGTTTGTTTGCATGAATATTTGAGTTGCTTAGGATTTAAGAAATATTTAGTTTTTTGTGCTGTTGTGTTCCTGTTGATGAGGCGATGTCTCTTTGATCAAATCGCCTCTTGGTCAGGAGGTGGCGCCGCCTCCTCACTAGAGTCCTGCATTAATCTACTTTGCTTTCGGTATCCTTTCAGTTTATTTTCAGTATCTGATATGTATATAATGCCTTATATCTCCAATATTGCATGTGATTATCATGATATTAGTGTTGATTGAATTAATCCATGTTTAGATGAATATTCATGTCTATTTAATTCAATATCTCTTATAAATAAAAATGCTTATTGTGAGACAGAGCTAACCATTATTTGTTGTAGTTTTTTCTGGTGATTCTTATTCACTAAGTAATTAGTGAATTAATTAGTTCTTGAGAAGTTTCATTTGAATTTTTTATTGTGTTAATTGTACAAATTATTGTAATCCCTAATCCCTTCCCCATTTGCATTGAATGAATGTTTGTAAATTTATTCTCATATTTGTAATAAGTGTTAGGGTAATAAGCATGCAAAAGGATTAATGTGCAAACTCGGACTAAAATGTAAAATTGGAAACGTTTGCAACTCACAATAATAAGAAAATAATTTAATAATCATAGATGATAAAATACGAAACACACACGAAGGCCAACCGTAAGGTTGGGTGGGCATTCCAAAAGCCCATACCCAGTTTCCAAACCCGATCTCTGATGACGGATTCTGGGAACCTCCTTGAAATCCAGTTGCTGCATAATGTGTCCCGGCTTTTATCCGGGTGGCAACTCCATCTCCAATTTAGGCCCCAAGCCCATTTTGTATTTCCTAGTGGGCCCTGAGCCCACACAGTGCCGTATTCGCAAACACTTGGGCGCGCGCTAAACCCCGCCGCCTACAGTACCATATAATGAGAAATATTTTTATTTTTTATCATAAATTGGTAAATAGCTCGATAGGGGTCCATGGTATAACAATTTCACCATATAAATGCTCAAATTCACACTTCCAAAATAGGTCAGATAAATTTTATAAACTTTACATTTTTTTCAAAATAATTTTATGTATTTTTATTTATTTATTTTTAAATTATTACAAAATATTCATTTAATATTGAGAAGATAAAATTTTAACTCCTATATTTTAGGCCTAATTACTTAAAAAATTCTAAATTTTATGAGTTTTAACAATTTTAGCATACTTTTTCAATTTTTATTTAAAAAATCTTGAATTTTACATCTTTTAACATTTATTAAAAAAATCATAAAATTTACAATTTTTAACTATTTTAACATATTCTTTTAAAAAATTTGTCAAAAAAATTATCAAAACTCGTAA
Source organism: Mallotus japonicus (assembly GCA_949634005.1). Taxonomy (NCBI): domain Eukaryota; kingdom Viridiplantae; phylum Streptophyta; class Magnoliopsida; order Malpighiales; family Euphorbiaceae; genus Mallotus; species Mallotus japonicus. The sequence goes on from CATIWK010197067.1 coordinate 17,214, forward strand.
AGTTCAGGATTTTTTAGATAATTAGGCCAATATTAAATTATATTTGTTCAATCCATTTTTTAACATCTTACAAAATGTTGTAATATTTAATGTTGATATGACACCAAATTTCTTTTAATTGAAAAAAATAATTTAGTGAGTTAGTAAAATTTTTCGTCTTAAAATATACCATTTAAAAAAAATAGTATTTCAATTTGTTATAAATTTAGAATTACTTATATGACACTGAAAATAATTTTTTAAAATTATTAAAAGGTGTAAAATTTACAATCTTAAAGTGAAAAAGATATTTCAGTGTCATATAAACAATTACAAACATATGACAAATTAACATATTTTATTTTTTTATTTTGAATAGTATATTTTAAGGAGAAAAATTTTGCTAACTTATTAAATTTTCTTTCCCTTTAAATAAAAAGGTGTTTGATACTATATCAATAAAAAATTTTATCATATGCTAAAATATTGATTAAACAAATATAGTTTAATATTAAAATAGATTTTTTTTTTGTAGATAAATTTTAAAAGTATATACTAAATTTGTTAAAAATTGTAAAATGTATGATTTTTTTATAAATTTTAAAAGAGTGTATTAAAATTCTTAAAATATGTAAAGTTTAAGATTGTAAAGTTCTGAATTTTTTTAAGTAATTAGGCCTATATTTTAATTCCTATAATTTTAATATAGAAAGAAGGATGTATATTGCATTTTTTTTTTAATTTTAAACTTTTTCCTGTCATATGATTATTGTTAGTTTAATTTATAAAAGTTATGTTGTTAGTTATTATTAGTTGCTATTGTTAGTAAGGGAGCGTGCTTTAATGTGACTCATAAAGTTTATCAGAATTTAGTTCTAATGTATGTTAAAAGTTGCTAGTTCCTTCGCCTAAATTAATTGGTTTGAATCTCATGTTTATACTTTGGTGATTTTAAATTACATGTTAGCATTTATATAGTCAGAAAGATGGAAAAACGAACAACTTGACCCCCAGCTGGAAGGTGTCAATTTGAGCTTATAATGGAGACAAACCACTGTTAATTTGTTGATGATGATCATATAGGGGTCTCATTCTGAAAATTTTCTCTATACCCTTTCCTTCAAAATTTGCATAACCTGTCTCAACTTGTTATTGATTTCTTTCTACAAATCTCCAAAAATGAATTGCAGCTAAACACTAAAGCAAACCACAATAACCAAATAGGAATAAGGATTAAAATGTTGCAAATATATAGAACATTTTTAAAAGCAAACAAAAGAATCAAAGAACACCCTCCAGGTCGAGCAAGCAATCCAAAAGAATGATAAACAGGGTAATATATAGAATTTACCATCAAGATATTATATATTTCCTTCAACAAAATAAGTAATGGGATGGTGGTGGTGACTGGTGAATGGTGAATGGTGATAGATAGGTGGTAGGAGGAAGACATATACAGAGAGTCAACAATGAACAAAAAAAAAATAATAGTAACAATAGTAGAAAATTAAAAATTGTAAAACTGAAATATTGAAAAGAAATGTCAATAATCAAATAACAAAAAAATTTGAATGATCAAATAACAAAATCAATTAGAGTCAAAATGAATGAATCACTAATATTTCTTCACACTTAATCCTTTGCATGGCCCTTCTCAACTGTCAAAATCAAAATGATGATACAAAATGACAAAATAAATAAATAAACAAAGGGGGGAGATGGAAAGTGGAAATATATGGTGCAAGAACTAGTTAAGTATAAATAAAAGAAAATAAACTTTTTTGTTGAAAAGAAAAATGAAAGAAAGAGGAGATGGAAAGTTGGGCGGCTTAGAGGATGATACCTTTAAGTGCAATTAGAGGGAAATAGTTTTTTTTTTTTTTTTTTTAGTGGAAAAGATTGCCCCTTTTGAAAACAATTTGAAAATTAAATTGGTTTCGAAATAGCTAAAAAAATAGCTACATTACTATATTACTCATCAACCACCATTGTTACTTATGGTTATCTCAAACTTTTTTTACCAAGTTTTACTTATGGATATCACCCCTTAAGCATAGCCTCAAAATTAACTTTGATTCTGCACTGGATAAAAACTCGAGAAATGGTTGGTCCAAAAAAAAAAAAAAACTCGAGAACTGGTGCTATTGGAGCGGTGGCCAGAAACAGCATGGGTCAAGTGATCACATGCAGGGCTCAGAGAATTCTCTTTATGTCATCCCCTATGGTAGTGGAAGCAATGGGGTTGAGACTCGCTTGTGAAGCTGGTGCCGCAACTCTGATCAGTAAGGTAATAGTTGAATGAGACTGCAAAGAGGTTATCGAAGCAGCCCAAGGCAAAAGCACACCTGCGCCAGAAATCAGCACTATTATAGCTGATACACTTGGAGTTTGCCAAGCCTTGCAGCAATATACCTTCTCATTTATTTGTAGAGATAGTAATAGGGCAACCCACCAGTTGGCTAGAAAAGCCCTGTATGATGAATCCTTTTGTACTAATAGCCATGTCCAGCTGGAATGGCTTAAAACTATGTAGAACCATTTGCCATGAATCTACCCATCTTTGATTAAAAAAAAAATGCTAGTGATGAAAATACCAAAGCAGATACAGATTCAGCAAGTTGCACTACTCTCAAACGAATACCAACACCGTATAATAATCTACAAACAGTCATTAAAAAACATTGAGCAGTAAAATCAAAGTTTAAGTCAATGACCTCCAAAAATTCATGTACATACTGTAACAACGTATTACTGTGTCCATCAAACTATGATATATGTACATTATACGTATCAATGTATGATGCTGTTGTGTGAGCAAGCAAGATGCAACAACATATTCCGCATTTCAAGCCTTCACATAAAGCTGCTGAAAGTTGTTCAACTTAGAATTGGCTGTCTACAGAATGGACATGACTGAGACAGTTTATCTACGCGAGCTGCACAGCGTTTACATGTCTGCCACAATTATTTTTATGAAAAAAAAATATATATCAAACCTCTTCCCTTCAATGTACATCTTCTACGAACAGATAATAGAAATAAAAATAGCAAAAGGCAAGTACCTGATGGCCACAATCAAAGGCCACTTGCTTTAAATTCTCGTAGCAAATGGTGCAAACCTGAACAATAACATTAATACAGATGTTAGTCCTTAAGACTCCATCATAAGGAGCAGTAGGAATCATCATTTCTATAGACAGAATATAATATGCATTATCTGCTAGAAATATATCCCGCAAATGCTGAATACGAGGACAGGTTTATGACATTATTCTGTGACAAAAGGTATTTTCACAGCTTATAAGAAAAAGCTACTCACGAGATCAGCAGCAGCTTCTTCACTCAAGCCAAGGGCTGCGTCAACACGCTGGCTGTCTCCTTCAAGAGGTCCACTAGTAGATATCCTGAAACTTGAGGAATTGGAAAATTCAGAGCTGTTAAAAGATGTTTCTCCAATTGTCGGTGGAGGGAGGGGAACCCTTTCAACAGTGCTTTCCATTTCGCGGCTGTAAATAACATCCAAATAACCCCAAGATATTACATCAGTTTTCAGTTGACAAAAAACCTTGAACAATGGCCAGCAAAGGACCGTTTTCTACCCCAACAGATTTAGCTCAATTGCGGCCTTATACTGAGAAGGAATCTTCATCAGAGCAGTACGAGCAAATTCTGTCTCCTTTTGGGATGTATCCGCGTTCTTTGACATAATTTCTGTGAAATTCACAAACTATACAAAGAAAATTTTTATAACATGTAAAATTACGGATACCAAAAGGAAAATTTAGAAAGGCCTCCAACGCACTTACTTGAAAGCTGTCAAAGACTCGAGCAGGGATTTCATCACAGAACTCACCCATATTGTCCCAGGGATCATCACCAACCCCAATTAATATAATAGAAAGAGGATAATGGCTGCAATGAAAAGATTAAAAGAAGATGAGATGGTCTGGAAAAAACCAACTAAAGAAGAAAATGATTTTACCTTGCTTCTACAATTGCATCAATAGTCCTCTGTTCATGTAATCCACTAACCTGAGACAGCCAATTAGAATGCAATAATAGAGCATTTTCGGTATCATTTATGCAAAGTAACTCATTGGTGCCCCTTCCATTGGACCCATATTCTAAAGGCAAACTATATATATAGGGAAGGAGCATATACAAGACTGAAAAGAAATAGATCAAAGACAGATAGAGCAAGAAAGAGAAAAAAAAAAAAAACCTCTCCATCTGCAATTATCAACAATACATGGTACCCACCACCACGCTGTTTGACAATGGTCATAGCCATTTCAATGATAGGTGCAAATGATGTCGGCTCTGCCATGAAATGATTCTAAGCATAAGTTGTAGAAATCAACCTATCAACAACTTCAGAAAGAGATAATTTAAAATGGTTCATCAACTTTTAAAGGATTATAACTCAAACCTGCCAGCCGCACATGAGGCACAATTTCGCGGTAGCAACTCAAGGCGTCCTCAAGTCCATCACAAAATCTCCCACCTGGATTAAAGCTGAAGACTTCCCGACCTCTTGTTGTTGCTGCAAACATGAAAGAAAGCAACAATTGTTACCTCACATTTTTCTTAATTGAGCTGTGGTAGCTGAGTAATTTGTCTGGACTTACAATCCCCAAATCCAAAACAGGCAATCAAGTTGTCTTTGCCAAAGGGAGCTAAAGCTTTCCCAATGATGCATATTGCTTGTTCATACATATTCAATCCATCTCCAATGTGATGCAGTCCTCTTTTGTCAAATGACTTCTCACCTATTCATCAAGTCAAATTTAGAAACACGATCCACTTTCCACAGCAACAGTTAAGTGCAGAGATAGAACTTAACCTGTCCAAACATTGCTCTGTGTGAAATCAACACCAACAATGATATTCAACTTCCCAAGGCCTTCATGTGCAAGAGAATCACTCACCTACAGAAACATGGTTTATTTTAAACCCAATTTACTGCAACAGACATAATGCTCCAAGGCTCTTTACGGAAAAATTAGAGCTTTTAGTAAGAAAACCATTATACTTTTCAATGAAAACAGACACTTTCTAAGACAAGAAAATACTAGTGAAGTTTCTGATATTAGAGGCCAACATCTATCGTAATAAACTGAAACAGAATACCCCGTATATCATAGTCAATGTAACACCAAAAATACTACTTGTATGTTGGTGGCCGATGCAATGACAAATTGTTTCAAAAAGTGACTAAAAATTATCACCAACCGATATGGCAAACAAACATATGGAAGATTAACAAGAATAGCTTTTACATAGCACCAGAGCTCGCATTATCTAATATAAAGACAACCAAAGTAGTTACAGAACATAGAAGATTCAAGAATGAGATGTTCAAATTAATATCAAGGAAAATGAGGGCGCAAAACATGCAAGATAAACCAATTTTAACAACAATGTTGTGCAGTTTCAGCTGCAATTCATTTGCAAACCATGTTTGTCTATTTAAGACAGCAATGCTCTACATTATGCAAAGTGTAGTATGAAAGATGCATCTTTTAGTGCGTCACAAGAAAAATAAAAAAAGTACATAGACTATGCATTTCAAGTTTTATCAGCTCACAGTATCCTTTCTAATGCTTCTTGCATATGAATTCACATGTAACAGAAAACTAGACCTAAAAGAATATGTTGATGTTGTATTACCAGCTCTAAGTGTTTGTATTCAGCTGCAACTCTTTCTGAGGAAGTAGAGCCCTCACTTGACTTTTTGCCCCTCAGGAAGTTGAAAACCTACAAAAACAGTTCCCCATTATCAATTGAACAGCTTGTTTCTCTCAGAACATGACAGCACCTTATCAACCAAACAACAAGTACTGTACTCTTCATCCAAACCACACCCAACTGAAAACAAAAATTATGAATCAAATAAGATCACAATATCTTCACCTTCCATGTCATTAAATCTCGCAAGCAAACAAAAATTTACAGAGTTGTAGAGTGTGACACTGTAGTGGCTAAATGTCAAATTTATTGCCTAGACCGGTTCATGATATGTCACTATAACTGTAGAAGGAATTTCAAAATATTCTCCTTCCTTTATATAGAAGTCTTAAAAATCCATATCCTCTGCTTTCTTTAGACTCCTCTGTTGCTTTCGCTGCCTCAAGCGTTAGAGGGAGCTTTCCAGGGATCATTGCACAAGAATTAACAACGGAGGGCACATCTTACATTGGATGAAGCAACTGGTCAGAAGAATCTCCAAAAAAAAAATATATATATTCCAATTGATAAAGCAAACACCAGTAGGAAGTTAACAGAAAAAAGGAATGAACTTCATGATTTTTATTCTCATTTTTCATTCTTGAAAATTAATATTAAGCTTACAAAAAGAAATCTGGTTTTGATGAAATAATCAATGATCAAGAGAAAAAAAAAATCTTGAAATCAAAATTAGAAACTCCCAGAGGTAATTAAGGGCCAATTGATTATAATATAAGCGGAAAGAGCAAAGAGTAAGAGAAATTTTCCATTAATAGTTACTGACTGAAACAGCAACTACATAGTACATACATACATACATACAAGCAAAAAGGAAAGCTTTAAGCAAACTGCAGAAGCAATCAAGTGTTTACCAATTTTGTGTTGAACTTGGGAAATCTTGGTTTCATGATTGGTGAAAAGGCAACAATGTAAGTGGAAACTTTCTTGAGTAATGACAAAGCTCCTGCTGCTGGTACTGGTAGATCCTGTGATCTATGAGAACCTAAGTCAGCCGCCTCAATTGGCAGAAGCTAAAAGCAGGAAAAGAACAAGAAAAAGAAAGGAACTTGAAAGCCAGGCATTAGAGCAGCAACAGCCCAGATAGATATTTAGAAAGATATTGGTCTTGCCCACATTATTATAATAATTGATTAATTATTTGTTGAGGTGTGAGAAGAATTGATATCATATCCTATTGGCTTGCTTGCTTAGCGGCTGCTTGCCCCATAGCTGTTTTTGGCCTCAAAGAGACGAGCACGTGTATGCATTTCACGACACCTCTATATACAGACAACGATTTTTCCACATGTAATTAATTATTTTGGTTATTTAGATATTCCTATGGGTCCCAACCAAACCCTCTTTTCCCACTCTTCATGGACCGCTTTTCCCAAAATCATCTTTCGTTGTGCAAATTTTTATTTTTACCTGTCTTTTGTCTGATTGATAATTTCTCACATTTATTATTATTATTATTATTATCATCGTTGACATAAATAAATATATATATATAAATAAATATATATATATATATATATATATATAATAGAAATAGAAATTTTAAATATAAAAAAATTAAAATTTCTTTGATCTCTAGTAAAGGGGGAAGGGAATTGATTTCTGGTAGTATCGTATGCAGGTGCAGGTGTTGCATTAGCTAACAGGTCAAACAATATGATTTGAGTAAAAAAATTGAAATTCATGTTTGTTTTTTGAAACAATTGAAATTTATGTTAAAGGAAAGCATAGTTATTAATTCTGTCATTCCAATTTGTAATAAAATGGATTTTGTGATGTTTTAGTATCATATATTATAAATCAATCGATAAATAAAATGTTCGACATATGTAATCCAAGTAAAAATTTTCCACTATTACGATGGACTCAGTGGTAAGCAAATGTTTTAGTTTCACGTTCACCTCTATTTTTAATTTAACCATAAATGCTAAAATATCTATAAAAAAATAAG
>CATIWK010197094.1:0-19562 GCA_949634005.1 Mallotus japonicus
TTTTTTTTTATTTATTTTTAATTCTATATTTCTGAATTTTTTTATTGGAACTTTTGTTTTACTTTTTATGAGATAATATTATTTTTTTGAGAATATAAGAATTAGTATTTCTTTTATTATAACTTGATATATTTTTTGTTAAATTATAATTTTGTAAAAAATTAAACCATTTTTATGGAATTAATTATTATAATTGTAGAATTTTTTTTCTATAAGTGTCGGTGCTACTTTATCAATTGAAAATATTTTTTTTAGATTGGTATTTTTGTAAAGAATAAATCCTAATTTAGAAAAATTTATTTTATTCATAAAAAAATGTGAAAAGATTATTAATTATTTTTTTGTGAAATAACATTATATTTTCTAAGTATAAAAATTAATATTTCTTATTATAACTTGATATATTTTCGTAAGCTATCACTATTTTCGTTAATTTAAAAGGGGAGTTCTTCAATTGATTTAAGTTATTTTACCTCTCTTTTAATAAAAAAAAAATTGACAAAGAACTTACCGCCTCAAGAACATGGACCTGCTCCACCAAGGACAGATAATCATAATAAAGACCAAAAATTTCACCTTTGATTTCAGGCCTGGCGAGCTTCCTGAAATTCACATCAGCAACTATTCTTGCTCCTCTCTCATCAGTGATATTTGTTAATTTGTTCCTCATCATTACCATCACGAATTGCCTCTTTAATCTTGTCAAACAGTGTTCGTGCGTGGGAAGAACCAATAAATAAACAGAGTTTCACTTCACTATCCATTGTCCCCTGCTGCAAGCGCCAGCCCTAGAAGCTAGTGGAGAGAACAGAATCTCCGGGCTAAAGGAGCCAAAAAAAAAAAAAAAAATCAAAATGGGATCATCCAGGCAAAAGGGTATGGTGGTTCGGCAGATGCTTGCAATCATATGATATGATAAAGCAAAAATAGCCAAGTTTAAGGACGTACGGACCACGGTATATATCTTGTTCCATTGTGGTTGTATTTTCTTTTCTGTTTGAACCAAATCTCGTCATTATATCACTCTTTAATTTTGTTGGATTAGGGAAAAAAAATAATTAATTCAATCTATCAACTACAGCCTGATAAATTTTTGTGGATATATATGAAACAATATTTTTAAATTTAGTTTTTATCCTCTATTCATTAAAAATTAATTTTTTATTCATTGATTGGTAAAGAAATAATTATTTTTTATTGAAATTCTTATCCACTGCTACCAATATAAAGTGCAATATGTGTTTTTTTTTTTTTTTTACCAAAGTAGGGGAATGGGGAGGGGGAGGTGGGTCTCGAACCTGAGACCCACCGGATGTCCCTCAAGCATCTGCCCACTGGGCTAAAGATGCGGGGACAGTGCAATATGTGTTTGGTTCATGTTAAGTAGTATAGTGATATAACTTATATCATACGTTATGAGTTTGTCCCTTACATCCGAGCTCTCCTAGTAAAAACAAAAAAGCACAATATGTAGAATTTAATGAAACTTGATTTAATTATATTTTTAAAATAATTTAATTTCTAATAAAATATAGTTAGAGCATGTACTTTGTATTTCTTCTGTCTTGTAAAATTTTCCAACTCTTACTGTATTTTATAGTAACAATAATAATAATAATGAGCTAGCCACCAGCTTCCCTATCCAGTTATCATACCCCACCTTTCTGTCATTGTTTCCTTAGCCCACAGATTTCCGCTACAGACAATTCTTCTTGATTTTTTTTTTTTCTTCTTCATCCATAGCTACAATGCCTAAAAAGTTCGCTATATAATTACTATTTATAATACAGCCAGATTTCCTGGCCAAAAAATAAATAAATAAATAATACAGCCAGATTTTGCAATCATTTGTTCTCTAAATTCTTTACCCAATTCTCCAATCCAAGAAAAAAAAAATTCAAAATGGGTGATGTTCCGAGCCCCTACATTCAACCTCCTCCTCCCCCTCCTCCTCCTCTACAAAAATCCAACATGCCAATGTTGTATTATGGCCTTGTTGTTATAGGAACAGCTGCTATAGTTCTAGCCATATACAACCTTATCATCATCAAGTGGTGCACAAGTCAGGACCAGTCATCAGCCCGGGGACCAAACGGGTTTCCAGAGGTACCAACAGCTAGCCAGCAGAGTTCAGACCAAGTTAACTGCACCTTAGTGACAAGTTTCAAGTACAAGAAAGATAATTTGGTTGCTAAAGATCATTGTAGTAGCGACTACGAGTGCGCAGTTTGCTTATCTGTTTTTGAAGAAGGAGAAGAGGTGAAGAAATTGCCAGGATGCAACCACTTCTTTCATGCTTCTTGTATTGATATGTGGTTATATTCACACTCTGATTGCCCTCTTTGTCGTGCTCGAGTCGACCCTTCTCCTATGTTCTACCCTCGACGGCCGGTTGCTGCTCGTAGCCTAGAGAATTCTCAACAAAATTTGCTGGGTGCAAACGTTCATTTCTTGCCTCTTTCTTAGTCGTTTTCAGGCCACGGTAATTACAGAGAATTCTTGGAATTTTTTTCCTTTCCTTGTTCTTGACGACTTTCTTGTTTCTTGCTTTGCCGTGTTTCTTGATTAGGGAGGAAAATTTGGACGGCCTTAGATCGATGGTAATTTTTCTTTTTTGTTTTTTACTGTAGATAGTATCAATCAACTGATTTGATGAGGATGTGTTGAGTTCACATTGACAGAAGATACATATAATTGTTAGTCTGTTCTGTGAATAGAATTTTTCGTTTATTGGAATGTTTTTCCAGCTTACACTAAATACAGTTTTTGGTGTTGCCGGACAAGATTTAGTCCACAACTTCATGTAGAAAATTCATTTTTTAGTCTGGGTTTGCGGTGTATAAGTTGATTCTTTCAAAAACAGTTGAAGTTATACCTCCTTCAAGTCTGGGATTTTTTAGATTTTTTTTTTTTTTTAAGCTAAATTTTAGGATATTGGTATCAGTTTTAGGAGTTTTCTGAGTTAGTAAGCTCTAGCTGACCCGTTATAAAGTCTTAACAGAGGCAACAAAGAGTCTTCGTTTCGAGCTGAAGACCCAAAACGTCAAAAGATACCTCAGGGAGTGTTAAACCATCTTGTGTGCAGTTTGGTTTGGATATTCTATACGGATTACGGACACTCGACTACGCAACCAACTAGCACACTATACTAATGATTTGTCCTTGTCGTCTATACTTCCCTTTCCCTTTAATTTTTTTTTTTTTTAATCTGAGAAACGTGTCATCTATGTTGGAAGTCAATGTGGTTTTAGTGATCTAATCTTAATTTCTAGTACTGTTTTTTGAGTTGCTGTAATCAAAATAACTATGATAACTAGCACTCAAGCTGTGCGATATACAGAAGTCAGAAACTCCCTGTTAATGCTGTATCAGGAATGATATAGGAACAGAAATCCCCATTTTAGCATTGACTTCTCCTGGAATGACCAAATAGCACTTTGAGCTTAACATTGTTTCATTCTTTCACTTTTGTAATGCATTTACAAATCTAAATCATCTTCAGTTTGTAGCCTTAGATAACACAAGTGTAAATTCAAAGAGAGAATGGAGAACAAATCTAAGAAAAAAAAAATCATATGCATTAAGATATTGCGTATAAATGTAAAATTCATATAATTTCCACTCGATCCCAAAAACATGAGTTAAATCAATCCTGGCACAATTTCAGCGAAATTACATGGCCCAAATGATGTATTATCAAAACACCGTTGAAGAAACTATTTTACAAGTGTAGTGAGATAAAAATTACATTCTTCTTAAATTGTCTAACCTTGCCTGTAATTCACTATCTATCCCACTGTCATCATTTCCAGTTGTTTCCACTTGTGCAACCTTGCCCTTAGCAGCTGGTGCAGCTACGGCAGATGATGGTGCATTCACAAGCTGCATAAACAAGGATTAAATAACATTAATATGGCTTGATGCAACTTTCATGACCAAATGTAGGGGAAAAAATAGATTACTTGAAAGTATTACCTCTTGATTGATGTCAATTCCAATTTCATCAAGAACTTGGTTCACCAGCTCTTCTGTTTCTTCCTCTTCCTCATCCCCTTCCAAAGCATCATCGATGGCATCTCCCATGACCTCGGTCACCATTTCCATCTTCTCATTCTGCCTCTCAAACTCTTGCATAATTTTCTGCAGTGACGGCAGGTTCATTTGCCTATTCATTTGGCCCATTGCCTTTGTCACACCTTTCATTGCCTCACCCATTGCTTGTGTTGATTTCAATGTCTGGATATTATTTCAAATAAAATTTCAATTCAGGACCCAGTTGAAGCACATGAGCAAAGGTAAAAGAATTTATGAATTTAACAAGAATGCAAAATTCAACATCACCAAAAGAGAGGAACAAATGGATACCAACATATTCAAATTGCACATAGGCCATCCAAACAATAATGCAATTTGTATAATTACAAGATTTAAACCATACAGGAATTCAAAAAACTGACTGTTCCCCAAACAAGAAGTAATAAGCATAAGAAGATGACTCTAGCTTCCTAAGTCCTATATAATCAGCTGGTCTCATCTCAGAGGTAATAAAATGATGCTATTTTAAGAGCTACCCAAATCTTGAACGGAACAGAGACAACAATAGTGAAGGGTGGTAATGAGCAAAATGTACCTGAATTCGAAGAGATACACCCTGGAGTTGTGACTTAAGCTTATAGAACTTTTCAATCTGATGTCTTGTCCGAATAAGGTCCTTTGCCATTACTTTTACAGCTCCCTGCAACATCACCACAAAAAGAACTCAAATAACTATATACATTAAGCGTCGTATTTCCAATAACAGAAACATATCGAGTGACGAGGAGAGATATTCTATTGTTTAGTCTGGTTAGTGATGCTGTCTGTAGGTTGAGCTTTAGATAGAGTGGTTTTATGGACTTCTTCCTTTTTTTTTTTTTTTTTTTTTTTACTAAAGGGTTTAATTTTAGTTTAGAAAGGAAAAAAAAATGTGGAAACATAATCAGCATGGTATATCTCTCCTCGCAGTTCCTAAAAAAACTTCAGCAAAAACATCTAAACCATTGATTCACAAAAGGTACAGTCCCCAATATAATATACTAACAAAGCTTTTTTCTTTATTTGTAAGTACACAGCATTCACTCACTTTATAATCTATTACAAGAGCACCTATCCTCAACATAAACGTTCATCTGAAGCAGACACACAGCTAATAAACAGAAGCAAATTATGAAATAGATAGCCAAAAAAAGAAAGCAAGAATTGAATAGCATACCATCTGGCCTTGCTTAGCACTTTTCTTGATCTCAGCAATTAGCTTCTTTTCTTGAGTCTGTAGTCCTTGCCTCTCCCTCTCTATCTCTCTTATAGATTTGTCCAGCATCCTCTTATTTTCCCTCAGAAGTTCTGTTACCAAAAAATTATCATTTTTATTTCTAAACAATTAAACAATTAGCAACTAACAATCATCAAATCAAATCAGAATTAAACGATTTCATAATCGAATCGATCGAAGAACAAACAAACAGAAGTAGAATTGAAGAAAAGTTGCGATAATAAAAAAGACCTGCGGGAGTTTTTTTCTTGCCGAACAGGAAACTCATGGTTCCGGTATCGGATTCGGATCTGAAAAGCTTGTGATCGGAAGCTGAATTGAAGTGTTGGGATCTGATCGGGTGGCTGATGTATTTAATTTGAGAGATTGCTTAATCAGATTTTTGATCCTCGAAATATAATACGCACGCAGTCCAGCTACTTTTCTTTTACGCGGCAATGGTTAAGGAATAATCGTAATTTGCTAATGATAATAATCAAAGGACAAGAGGAAGCATCCTAATTCACACGTGGCTCCACTGTCTTGGCTGGTCTTGCTTTTTTAATATCTATCTTTCTCAAAATAATTTTATGAATGCATTGAAAAAAAAATAATTTTATTAATGCATTGAAAATATTAAATTATCATTGTTATCTGAACACGGGACGGAACAAATATCAAACCAAACTAAAATATTGGATTGAAAGATATTAAAATAGTATCGAATCGAATAATTTTAATTCCGAACCGAACTAAATTAAACTTTGTAACTAATTTAATACGGTACTAGATATTTATAAAAAATCAAATCGAAAATTGTACCAGATCATACTAAAACCATGTCGAACCAAGAACCGAATATAGTACCGAATATTAATAATAATATATAAGTATGAATAGATAGTAGTGAACTTAATTATATATTTTTCATTATACTATTAATCAATATATATTAACATATGTATAATTATATATGATAAAAATTAATATATTTTGTGTTTAAAATGTAATAAATAAATTACTAATAAAATATTTTTATTAATTTTATTATTATCACCATCATCAAGTAAAAATGTGGAATACCCATTATATTTCAATTTAAACCAAAAATATGAAAATAAGAAAATGAACATTGTATGATTTCAAGATTTATAATTTAATAATAATTATTATTATTATTATTATTGATAACTTATTAATTATTATTTATAGTAAGTAATCTAATATCATCAATAGTATTTAAAATTAATGAGCTAGATAATATTATTATATTTAATAACTTAATTTTTATTTTTATTAAGTAGTCTAATTTTATTGATATTATTTAAAACTAATGAACTAAATAATATTATTATTATAATTATTATTTTATTGCATATTAATATATAGACATATGTTATAGATAACAAAAAAGATGTACATTTACCCACAAGTACGTCATTTTAATTAAAGTAAGTAGTGATCTTATAAACAAAAACAATAAAGTTGTCATTTGTATTGATTAAAATATATTGTTGTTATTATATTAAATAACTTATTAATTATTATTGTTATTAAGTAATCTAATATTATTGATATTATTAAAAACTAATGAGCTAAATAATATTAGTATAATTATTCTTTTGTTGCATATTAATATATATAGATATATATTATAGATAACCAAAACTACATCCGTCGTTTTACCATAATAATATATAGAGTCAATGGTAACTCCGTCGTGTAAAGAATTACTTTTTTCTTACTTGATAGGGGGGCTTTTAGGAGAAAACTATGTCGTTTTGCCCTAAACTACGTCGTTTTAGTTAAAGTAAGTAGTGATCTTACAAATAAAAATAAGAGAGAAGTCATTTTTATTATTTAATAACTTATTGATTATTATTGTTAATAAGTAATTTAATCTTATTGATATTTTCTAAAAGTAATGACGTAAATAGTATTATTAGGATCATTATTTTTATTAATATATATAGACATATAATAACTATATTTAATAAATTCCCAAAAACCCGCTTTGAATCGTACCGTACCGAATCGTTCCGATAGAACCGAATCCCCATATCGAACTGTACCGAAATATGGGATGGTACTGGAGATTTTATTTTTAAAATCTCCGAAATATGGTACGGTTCCGGAGATTTTAAATCTTCGAATTTCCCCAACCCGTACTCACCTCTAACCATCATGAATCCATCTAAATCCCAAATACGTTGGAATTCCTTAAATAACATCTCACATTGGAGTTCTATATATGGAGATTTTATGCTCTATTTTTTTCATTTAATTTAAATTCTGAATTAGTCGAAATTTTTTTATATTTAAATTTTTTAAAAATGTGTTTAATTCAAATGAATTTTACAAAATTTTATGGAATTTATTTGTAAATTTAAGTGAGTGTGTTTGGTTTAAAAGAAAATTTTCTAAAATTCATTTCAAATTCTAACTTTTTAATTTTGTAAAATTGTTTAACACTAAATTTATTTTTATTGATGAAACATGGTTAAAATTTATTTGGAAATTAAACGAATTTCTCAATAAAATTGAACTACATATGGGGTAAGTAAAATATTAAATTCAACTTTCATATATGGAGATTACATGTTTTAATCTTTTTATGAGTTCACTTAATTTGAACTTTGAATTTTTTTATTTTTTATTTTTTTTTGTAAATCTATTAGACTCAAACTCCAAACTAGTCAAAATTTTATAATTACCGAATATCGAAAACATCAAATTCAAAAATAAATTACATTCAATTATTATTATTATTAAATTTACTTTAGATTTTTTAGTGCAATGTACACAAGTAATTTTTTTTTTTGGGAAAGATTACAATTTCCCCTGTGTTTTGACCTATTGTACTACTTCATCCCTGACATTTTAAAAAATACTTATTCATCTTTGTATTTTATTCCGTTAACACTCATTAGTCCTTCTATCATGGATGAAATAGTACAAGGATAAATAAATATTTTTTAGAATATCATAGATGAAGTAGTGTATTAGATCAAAACACATGAGACAATTGCAATTTACTTTTTTTTTTTTCCTTTGTCGACATGAATAATAGGCTTAATGGGTGGGTTTTCCAGGATT
The DNA here is from genome assembly GCA_949634005.1 of Mallotus japonicus. Lineage (NCBI taxonomy): Eukaryota > Viridiplantae > Streptophyta > Magnoliopsida > Malpighiales > Euphorbiaceae > Mallotus > Mallotus japonicus. The sequence continues at coordinate 8,387 of CATIWK010197094.1, forward strand.
TGTTGGGTCATATAGGCTTCTTAGGAAATAAAATGGATGAGACCCATTAAGTTGTAAGCGGGCTTTACTTGTTCTTAGCAATTATTTGAAGGTTAGGCTCGTTAATCAAAAATGAGGGGAAGCTTGTTCAAATTATGTATTAAACAATAAAAATTGAAGGCAAATTTTGTTAATCTCGTAGGTTTGGCAAAGCTGGGGAATATGAATGGAACATACATGTATATGTGTAACTCTTTTCCACTCCAAATTCAAAATCTCATAATTTTTAAAAATATTATTTGTTAATGATATATTAATATAAATTCGATATCATATAAGTTATCTAATTATGGGAGTGTTCCTTCAAGTCCATTTTTTTCAAGTTTGCTCGAGTCCATCATTAGATTAAAGATATCTTATTAAAAGTCAATCTGATAATTCATACTCATTGTTAACAATATATATACATGACTATTTTCATCATAAAACTAACATTAACAAAATATATTTATATTTTTATAGTAAGTTTTTATAATTTTAAGTGGAAATAAAAATGAAAAATAAATATTTTTAATGAAATTATATTAATAATATATGTTCATATTTACAACAAATATATTAGTTTAATTAGAAAAATTAAATATTTTTTAAATCTATAAGAGCACAATATATTCATTTAACTAAAAATATAGGGAATATATTAGCTTGTTGTTCGAATTTTTCTATGTATAGATATAGAATTAAATTGAATTTATTGATCATAATATATAATTTAATTAAGATATTGTATAAAAATATGATTTCCTATTTGTATACTAGTTTTTTATTTTTATTTTAGAAATGATAATGACCATTAGATTGATTTTTAGTGAGCTATCTTTAAGTGATAACATAACTAAATTATGAATGAATATGCATTGAACAATATAGCTACCAAATTTGTTTTCTAATTACATTAGTGTACTATATGTCATGATCCCACTTAAGTGGGAGATATATTGACTTTAAAAATATAAATATTGTACACTTTAATGTCACGGGCCTTAAAAACATCATAAAAAGGGATCATGGGACGCTTATTTAGAACACCTTCTAATAAGTTAACTTCAAGGACATATTAGTAATTTTGTAAAAATACAAAGAAGAATACATCAACATTCAAGTTAAAAGCCTGTAAAGTTAACATACTAGTTCAAAGGGCAATAAACACAATTTCAGGCACAACCGAAAGGAGCACAACAAATAAATTTCAGGCATAACCGAAAAGGAGCACAACAAATAAATACGATGGGGTTACTTCCGTTATTCATCATAAAAATCATTACATTGATTTAGACATTGTGCTTCACAAAGGTGTAAGCGGGGGAACCTATCCTAGAGAAGTGCACATATCTATGAAGCACCGACACTTCAAATAGGGTAGAGTATCCTTGTCGGACATTTTTTGGACACTGAAAAGCGCCCGACATGTATCCAACACGGCTGGACACGTGTTCTATTATTTTATTATTTTTTATTTTAAGGACATGGAAAGGACACCGCGGGGCACTTTTTTAGGACACTTTTTAGCTCAATTTTTTGTATAAGTCATGTATATTAGTTACTTTTTATGTTTGCTTTATATATGACAATGATAGATAATTAATTAAATAATTATACTAAGTGTTTAAATTTCATGGAGTTTCTGTTTTATCACACTAACTTCATTTTTTTAAACAAATCATCTTTATATAATAGAAAATAATACACATTTTATGTGGAATATATATATATATATATATCGTCGTGTTCATGTCGTATCCATGTCCCGTGTCCGTGTCTGTACTTCTCAGACACACACTCAACATATATAGTGACTCGGCCTCTGTCCTTGATGACTAGTCATTTCCCCCAAAAGAGTACAAGGAACACAATGAAAATTGACAGAAGTAGACATCAGAATGTTCCATCCATCATACCCCTAAAATTACATAAAATAAAAATAAAATATGAAATATCTAAAATGCCTCTAAGATTACAAAATGCTACCCGTTAACATAACACACTAGTCTATTCTTCTGAAGAGAAAATAATGGCCGCATAACAAACATAAGGAATACAATGAGAGTTGATAGAAGTAAACATCAAAATATTTCACCTATCACACCACTGAAATTACATAAAATAAAATAAAATATAAAATATCTAAAATGTCCCTAAAATTAAAAAAAATGTTACCCTTTAACATAACACACTAATCTATTCTTTTAAAGAGAAGATAATGGTCTTGTAACAAATGGTATCAGAACTGACTCTATTTTTTCAATATGAAGCCCTCATGAGAGACACAAAATTGAGGTAGGGCTGTAACAGAACAAGCAATCTATATGTCACAGCCCTACGAGAAATTCTTGGGTGAACCATGTCCTCCACGTATGATTATGAACTCTCCATTGTATTTCTGTCATGTGGCATTATTAAATAAAAATTAATTAAATTTTAATTTTAATACTAACCATAGTTAACTATGGCACATGATTAGCACATGATAGAATAATAAAAAAAAAGTTTTTTAATTTTCTTTTACATCTTTTTATTTTCCTAAAAAAAAAACCAGAAACTTTAAACACCATTGTTCAACGCCATTTTTCAAAAAAAAAAAAATCTGAAGAAAAGAAATCAATATAATATGAAAATAGCGAGAGATTTTGTTACTCAAATGACCATGAAAAGAAAGGAATAATTGCAAATTTAGTGTCTGAATTTGTCAGTTTTTTCTATTTAAGTGTCTAATCTTTTTTTTTTGCAATCAAGTGTCTGAACTTTTGAAAACCATACCAATGTAGTGTCTCCGGCCGATTTGATGTTGACTGTGTACTGATTCAGATCAAACTAGATCCACTTTTATTCCAGTTATTAGTCATGTCATGTGCCACGTGTATTGCATTATTTAAAGGAAAAAAATAGCCTCGTGCATTGCACTTATTGACAAAAATAACCTCAATATTAACTTCTGCCGCAGACATGGCAAACATGTAAGGTGACTGAATAAGGGTAATTTTGTCATTTAAATAATACAATATACGTGGCAAATGATATGGTTAATGATTGGGATAAAACTGAGTCCCGTTTGATCTGACTAAGCACCCAGTTAGCATCAAATTTAGCCATAAACACTACATTGGTATGGTTTTCAAAAGTTTAGACACTTGATTACAAAAAAAAAAAAATTAAATACTCAAATAGAAAAAACTGACAAATTCAGACACTAAATTTACAATTTTTCTGAAAAGAAAAATGGCAATCAACGTTGTTTAATGGTGTTTAACATGATTTTATCATATGACAAAAATATAATTGAGAGTTCATAATCCTACGTGACACGGACATTGTTTATCCAAAAATTTCTCGTACGGCTGTGACATATAGATTGCTTGTTCTGTTATGTGCACCGTGAAAGCGCGTGAAAGGAAAAAGGAAAAGCAACGCGTAAGCAACATAATAATAGCATCAGATGCCTTAGAAACCAAAAATAAAAGAAATAAAATTTACAGCATCGAAAAAAGCGAGCGAACGTCTTTTTTATCTGACAAAAGCGGAATTGAATTGAGTTGCCTTAAAGATTAGAAAAAAGATTATTATTTTTTTTCTTAAAGAAGATAAAAACTTAATCTCACGCCACAAATTACACGTCAGATACTTACTAGCTTTATTGCAAGAAAAATTAAATAAACAGTAAAAGCTGTCGTTTTCGCTTTGCAGTACAAAAAAAGAAAGATAAAAATCCAGTGCACACGAGTGCATGTGGAGGAGAGGAGTTGTTGATTTGGCTTTTTAAGTAGCATTACACTGGGATAACACCAGGTGGTCACGTGCGGTTTCCTCCGTTCTCGCTTCTCTTCTTTTTTTTTTTATTATTATTATTTCACGCGCTCTCCTTCAGCTTGCCTTTCGTTATTACAAAATTCCTTCTTCTCTTCCCAGCTGGAGTGGGGGCCATCCACCTTCCAGTCCCACAACTTATTTTTCTTTTAAAAAACTATATTATTTTTTTTTTATTTTTTTTTTACTTTCAATTTATGAATGTAATGTATAATGTATCTATATCTATTTAGCATATGCTAAACTCTTAAAATTTCTCATATTTCGGTCAAAAAAAAAAAAAAAAAATTTTCTCATATTGTAATTTTTTAAAAATTTATAATATTTCTTAAATAAAATATCAAATTTTTTTTAACCACATTAAAAATGCTATTCTAGTCCTACTAAAACATTATTTTATATATTCTTAACACCAACTTAATAATACTCAAACCTTTTTTACCTGGAATTACTCAAATAGAAATCTAAAACACTATATATATATCCCAATACAAACCTAATAATTCATAATAAATTTTTTTTTTTTGCAATTTTTTTTTAAATAAACAATCTAATTACACCCATAAAAAATTAAAGATCTTCTTATCTGGTTCTACTAAAATTTTATCACCATTTTATACGAATTGCATCATCTTGAGTCCAAAATTTAAGATTTAAACTCAATTAATTTTCTTATGATGACATGCTCATTACTCTCGGTCAACTATGAAATCATGTTAATCAATACAATTTAATTGTTATTATATTTTTTCTATCATTGTTATTTATCATTATTTTTTTACCAACTACATATCTAATGATTATATGTAACTATTTAACTACTTATGATGAATTATATTCAATGGTTACACTAATATTTTAAATATATTATTTTTTCATTCATTTTATCTTTTTATTTTTAAATTTTAATTTAAATAAATTAATAAACTATTACGTCATTTATTTAATTATTATTTTATTTTAGATTTCTTTATTTAATTATTATTTTTATTAATAAAAAGTAACCAAATAAAATTATATAAAATAATTTTTAAGTTTATGCTATTATAAATTATTCGAGTAATTTATATTTTGTAATTTATTAATCTTATATATATATATATTTTTTTTTTCTATAGTCCGCACAATGTGATGATAGACGACTAATTCTAAATAACTTACCAACCTTTATTATTGAAATGATGAAAATTTTAACTTGTTATTTAATTTATTAATTTTAAGTTTGTGTATTAAAAAATCAACATTGAAAATTTTTTATCTCCTTTTTAAAATCTATTCGACTAAAAAAATATTCAAAATTATATACTATCAAACATCAGAAATATTAAAATTAAAAAGTTTAACAATTAAATCAAATTTTGTTGGTTGAAAATTCTTATCTTTATTTGCTAATGTAATAATTTTTTGAAAAAAAAAATGAAGTTGTTTCATAAAATTTTGAAAAATTTTATATCAATTTTACATGAAAAAATATTTCAATAGTGTCTTTTTCTTTTTTTTTTTAGAATTTTTTATGACTTTCTCATAATAACTAAAGAAAACGAAATAAATCAAACATAAAAATTGACTGAAAATTTATACGTTCATCCAAATCTCATATATAGAAACCACACTATCAAATAATAATAATAATTATATATTTCATAATTTCTTTCAACCTAATCATCCCCTATTCAGAAAATTATTGTAGCCTACTAACAACCATGAAAGCTTAATATATAAATTAGATGCACATCAGAGCTCGATATATAGCTTTCATAAGTAAAGCCTGAACTCCCTTTTAAGGCGTTAAATAAGTTAAAAGTTCAATTTTTATTTTTTATTTTTTTCTAAATAGTGTTGAAGTCTGTGACGAGTTTAAAAAAAGAAAGGCTAAAAACTTAAAAATGAAAAGAAACATCAATTTCACACTTACGCCCCAAATCTTACAAGTTTACTCAAAATGATCCCTTGTTTTGTTCTTTTTGAACCAATTGCTCCTATCCTTGTTTAGTTCATGAATGCAAAAGATCATATCATTTCGTACTTGGACTACTCGTACATATTCATGACTGTGCATCAACATGATTACATATATGTCCAACTATGAACAAAATTAAGTACAAATATTGATTTATAACTAATAATGCAATTTGGACTAACTTAATAATCAAAAGAAGACAATATGGCATGAGTGTTATAGAGAATATTGGCTGAGCGACAGCTTCTGTGGTTTTAGTTGTAATGCATCCAATTATCAAATTAAAGCCCCCTACAAAAGTACATGAGTACAGCGTATGCACACTGTATCAAGAGGTTGGCAACGTACGTAGACCCGAACATGCACCTTCCTATCAAGACAAATTCAATGGAGGCCATTGAGAGCTAGCTAGCTTGCTAGTTAGCTCGTAAGTGGTCCTTTGTTTATGTTCATGGCTTGAGTAGTATTGAATATAGATGACTTAATAATGGGAATATATTGCACATAGCATCACATGGTCTTGTTACAAACTATATATAATCCCAATTTGGTATATGCTGAAAAAGATATGTTGTTTGGTTGGTGAGAAACATACCCACTATTGCTAGCTTTCTGGCTAAATGCATAGTGGGATTTGTTGTTAGGTTATATTTTTGTGTGTACTCAATTCCTTGCCAATTTCTAAGACCCAAAACAACCCTATCTATAAGATTAATGAAGAATACATATAGTGAGAAAAGGATTAAACCTGGTGCAAGCTTTAGCAATATTCTTTTGTATTGTTTCCTTCTACTTTTGATTTCTCACCAGTTTCTTGCTTTTTTTGCGGGTATGGAGATATAAATATATACAATCAAGAGGTGGTTTGTAATAAGTCAACGATGGTGGCCACTGGGGAGTCACTGATGTCCCCTTAAATAATCGGTCCATCTAATCTATGGAATATAATCTTATCTTTATATACTAGAAATGCAACAAAGCTAACTTTTTAATTTTCTCCTTTGGTGAAAAAGTTCGTTTGGATTTTTGCTAGCTATCATGTCTGATCCTGCTATATTTTGACTTTGAGATTCCTTATGTGCGACCCTACTTGTCTACAATTTATCTGTAAATCATTCATATGTATTCTTTTGTGTATGCGACATCAAGATCATTCTTAGATTACCTTCTTTGTTGTACATTTTTACTTTCATCATTGTTAGAAAATTTGCAAAATAATTTCATGTAATAATTTCCCTTCAAAGATATTTTGAAGTCTAAATTTTTTTTTTTTGAATAATAGATATAAGGTTTAATTTATACCGTTGATCCATGCACGGCATTTAGTAGTGTTTGAGTCCCATTTTTTATTATTCAGACTAATACCATTAAATTTATAATTTGAAAAAAAAAAACTAGGAAAGATCAAGAAAGGGAAAATGGAAAAAATCCTCCAAAGCAATCATTAAAAAAGTGGAAAATAGACTTTACTTTGAGAGGTTGAGGCCATGTGCTAAGGCAGTGAAAAAGCAAGAACATCAATCCTCATTTTTTTTTTTCCTTTTTGAACTTGCTTTCTCAACTTCACCTTTTATGTAATGCTTTAACGGTTCACAGTATGAAGTGAACTGTTGAAAATTTGGCACTGTGTTTGTTCTCTTAAAATCAAAAGTGACCCTGAAATAATGATTAACATTGAAGAAAATATGTTATTTCATTAACTAAAAATTAATTTCCCTCCAGACCAATAATTACATTGGTTAAATTTTCACCATTTTTTTTGTTTTTTTTTTTGGGTTACATTCAAGAAACTACAGAAGGAAGCCATTAGCAATAGCTTGATTTTTTTTCAAATTGGTAGTTTCATAAACTGGTAACTCTTCTCTGTACCTTCCAATGCCCATAAGGTGATCTAGCTCAAAAAGATCAGAACTTGAACAACTTTGATCATCATCGTCATCACTATCTTCATCATCATCGTCTTGAATGTAACTATGAAAACCTCTGAAATCAAATTCACTGATATTCTTCTTCTGATATTTCCTGATATACTTTGTTCCTTTAGCAGCACCTTCTTTGAAAGAAGAACTTTTTGCGGTTCTTTGAGGTATAGGCAATGGCATCAAGCCTGGATCGTCTTCATAAATACATTTATGGCCACAAGGTCTTGAATCCTCATCAACAATGACACTAACTGGATAGAATCTGACTGATCTTTTGTTTCCATTGCCTGATTTCCCTCTTGAAGGTGGTGTCTTGCTTAAACAAGAACGCGAAAATGATGTAACTGAAGAACAAGCAGACTTTGATTTACGCTCTGTAGTAGTACTCACATCATCCATAGCTCCAATTGAACACATTTTCACTTTCTTTCCACTTCCTGAGCTGAAAATGGAATTCAGAAAACTAGCAATTCTGCCACCTGGAGAAATTGGCTGCTTTACTTTCTTTAATTCTCCGTATATTTTCATTGCTCGTAGCTTTGTCTTCGAAAACCCTCCTTCGCATTTCGGCTTCTGCTGCTTATCAGAAGCTTGCTTGCTTCTTTGTTGAGTTGAATTCGATGTTCTTGAATTTTCTTTGATATTTGATTCAGTTTCTGAAGACGAGGAAAACATGCCGCGGCCTCCTCTTCTGCCTCCTCCTGAGCTAGACTCAGAAGAAGTAGAAGTTGAATTAGAATGCAGAGAGCTGCGATTGCTTTTCTTCTCCATCCAGCTATCGATCAAGATAGCTCGACGAACAGTAGACAAATGTTTTTCATCTTCAATAAAAGTATCGCGACGAATGGTAGAAACAGAGTAGGGTTGTGTGTGCGTGTTCTGTTTCTTGATCATAGTAGCTTCTTGATACTGACTCAAAACATCCTCTTCCCCGCATCCGCCCCCGCCGCCACAGCCACCACCACTACCGCCATTAATGGGTTCATCAATGGAACGATAAATGGCATCAAGTAAAGAAGAAGAGAAAGAAGGGGTTCTTTTTCTTTGAGGAAGTAGAGTGTTTTCGCTAGAAGAAGGCCTCTCTTTCTTATACATAATGTTTTTGTTTACTATATTTTCTGATAAATTTGACAAAAAACAGAGTGCTTATAAAGAGGAAGAAGTGAAGACAGCAAGATTTAGTTTAAGAGAGTTATGTCTGCCAAGAGAATGTCAAAAGCTGCAAAGATGAAATTATATTTATGGGTAACTAGCACTAGGACATGTGAAGAAACAAAGAAATCTTTAAAAAGAAACAAATTTAATAGAATTTTTTGTTCGTGACAATGTGGGTATATTTCTGTACGGCTTAGCTTTGAATTAAACAAGGAAAAAAATAAAAAAAGAACTGAAAGAGGAAACAAATCAAGATGAGCAAGAACAAGAAGAAGAAAAGAGGGTTGGAGATGTGTAAGAATAAAAAGCAAAGTGAGTGGAAAGATTTTAAAAGGGCTAGGCCGCGCGTGCGGGTAAATTATAGTTGGGGAAGAGCTTGACAGGGTGGCAGTTGAGGTGAGTTGAGTTGAATGCAGTGGAATTGTTTTTTTTTTATTATTATTTTTCTTCTTGCTTTCATGTATGTTTTGTGGAAGAGGTGAAGTTTTATTTATTTATCAATAAATTTTTTCTTAAACTTTCTTAGTAAATGTATATTTCAAAAATTTTAGATTTAATTGTGTAAAAATATAACAAATATATTATATGTTATATATTTAACTATTTAATATAATATAATTAGAATAAATAATCTTTAATCATTTTATTAGTTGTTTTTTTTTTAATCATTTTATTAGTGGTTGATGTGAGATAAAAATAAAATTTTAGCTTGGTAATGATGAGAAAGTAGGACAAAGTAAACTTGGGGTAACTGAAAATTAATGATAGCTCAATGTGAGGTGAAATGAAAGTTTGATTTTCTGTTTTTTTTCTTTTCTTTTACTTTTTTATTGGTACATATCAATTTTTCACTACATCATGTCACAAGTCTCTTCATAAGTTTTCTTGCCTGTTGCTATTCTCATAATCAAGGATATAAATTTTGATAAATGATACTCTTTAAGGCATAATCTGAATGCATAATTGTAAATTAAGGTAAGTTATTATGCAATGTTGCTTTTTATAGACTCAATGAGCATATATATATATATATATATATATATATATCAACATATATAATGAGTACAAACCTAATTAATTAAGAGTTTTATGTCCTTTTTTTGGTTAGAGAGAATGATAAGACATCCTAAGATAACTTTTTATTTTTACTGTTTGTTACGATTGTATTTATCATTTCATTTGTTTGTTACTTTTGTATTACTTTATATACTCTTTCATGTAACATTGATGAATATAAAAGAAATACATTCAAAATCTTTACATGATATTAGAGCCTAAATATGGCTGGGTAAATTATTCCAACTTCTTCCTCTTCCCTTCCCACCTCTACCACCACAAATCACACTCTCTCAATCAAATTGACCTTTCGAAATTACCTCACATGGAAAACTCAGTTCCAACCCCTTGTCAATTGTCATAAACTTAATGGCCTTATTCATGGCTCCATGATTACACATTCCCTACAATACCATCAATAAGTAACTCAACTCCTCCAACTCCCAATCATGAATACACTAATTGGTTTCAAAAAGATCAATCGCTACTCTCATGGATTTTCTCTTCTTGATCCGATGAAGTCTTCCCCTACGTCATTGGAATGACCACATCTTTTGCAGCATGGCAAGCATTAGAAAGTGCTTTTGGCTCTGTATCTTAGAACCGCTAGCTACAAATTCATATTGAGCTTTGAAAGAGCCCTAGAGGGGAGTGAATAGGGCTATTGAATAAAAATCGAAATTAAAAATAATTTTTTGCAAGAATTGAAAGAATGTTGAGAAGGAAGAATGATGAACACAAGAATTTAAGGAGTTCGGATTCTCAACAATCCTACGTCTCCACCTAACTTATCCCCAACTTAGGATTTTCAATCTCACCCAATCTTACTCACAAGATAGAGATTACACAAGAGTTTTATGGCTCACTCTTACAACCTTACAACATGAGTTTTCAAGTCTCACTCAAAAAAACCAAATCCCAAGTGTTTCAATGGACAACACTTAAACCAATTCCTTTAGAAATAAATCTCACTTCCCTTCTAATCTATCCCAAGATTTAAGATGAAGTAGAAATTCTATTTCTAACACATAACCCACTCTCACAAAAAGAATATTGATACAAAGAAAGAATAAAGCTTAGAGAATGCTTAGAGAGGTATTTGATAGGCTAAGAGTAATATGACTATTATAGTGGTTTATCACAACTCTAGAGCACATATTTATAGGCTAAGCTTCAAGAATATAGCTGTTGGAGCCAATAATTATATCCCCAACATGTCTATTTAAAAAATGTGGCCGTTTGA
>CATIWK010197110.1:0-10781 GCA_949634005.1 Mallotus japonicus
AAAAAAAAAAAAACAAGGCAAAATGACTGTAGAGGCGTCCCCAGGGCCAAGCAGCAGCAGAAAGGGAAACCGGAAAAGAGAAGGAAATGGAGGGTAGTTTAGTAAGTTGGTACTATATATATACATGACACAAAACTTCTGCGTTAAATACGCTGAGCTGAGGCGGGACCGTTGATGTTTGTTAAGGCCGGCCGGCGATGAAACCTTTGTACGATTTTTTTTAAAAGGTTTGTTTTGATATTTTGTTTGTTTAAAATGAGATCAAATAATTAAAAACAAGATTTGAATTGGTTTGTTCTAAATTCTAAATTCTAAGTAGATACGCAAAAAAAGATAGACCCAGACCCAGACCCTGACCCTGACCTTGTCTGTCTCTGCATTTTTGACCTCTTCTTCTACTTCATTCTAATTTCCTCCTCCTTCCTTCCTTTAATCTATTATTATATCCTCATTTCTTCCTTTTCTTTTCCTTAAACCTCTCTACCCTATACATATATTAAACCCCCTCCCTATTTTATTTAACCTGAAATCATTTTCCTCTCTTTTCTTCTCTGTTTGCGCTGTTCACATCCAAATCACAACAAATTATTATGGAATTGCCAAACGGAGAAGCACCAGCTGACCATGAGGTTCCTGTTCCTGATGGACATATTCTCACAAATTTCAATTCCGAGGTTGATGATCATCAACAACCACGACAACAGGAGCAGGCAGTTGCAGTTTCAGAAAACAAACATTCCTGCACCGATATTAATGTAGATACTCACCTGCCATCTGACATATCGGTCGATACCTGTCACGTCTCAAAAGACGACGTCCTAGCCGTTACAAACAATACCGCTTCTCCTCCTCCTTCTCATCATCATCTGCAAATCATCCAACCTCACTCTCTCCTCCCTCAGCCTGAGGCACCTCCAGGTCTTTCGCCTCCTCCTCCTAAACACAACATCACTGATGCCGATCCCGATGCTCTTTCCCGATCCAAATCCTTACCCGACAGCTTAACCGTCGACATGACCTCCTCTATCGGCAACTTCTTTAAACAGCGAACCCATAGTTTATCAGCTTCCATTGCCAATCGCTTCTCATCTTTCACAGTTAAGTCCAATCATGATGATGATGATGATGATGGTAAGACAGTCGAGAAGCCCCCCGACGTCACGGAGTACAGAATATCGGGGCTCAAAGTGACGGTCAGGCTAAAAAACGAAGACGATTTTATCAAAGGAAGGATAAGTTTCTTCTCCAGGTCTAATTGCAGGGACTGCACCGCCGTTCGATCCTTTTTCAGAGACAAAGGGTTGAAATTCGTGGAAATTAACATCGACGTGTTTCCGCTGAGAGAAAAAGAGCTGATTGAGAGAACAGGAAGGTCTCAAGTGCCGCAGATTTTCTTCAACGATAAGCTATTCGGAGGTCTGATAGCTTTGAATTCGTTGAGGAACAGCGGAGGTTTCGACCAGAAGTTGAAGGAGATGCTGGGGACCAAGTGTAGCGGCGATGCCCCTGCACCTCCCGTCTACGGCTTTGATGATCAGGAGGAGTACTCGGCGGACGAAATGGTGGATATCGTGAGGCTTTTGAGGCAAAGATTGCCGATTCAGGACCGTCTGATGAAGATGAAAATCGTGAACAACTGTTTTGCTGGTTCACATATGGTGGAGGTGCTTATTCACCACCTCGATTGCTCCAGAAACAAGGTACGTACGTGGCACCCTAACAGTTGGTTTCCACGCTGGCTATCGTGCTACACATACTCAGAGCAGTTTGATTACCGTTAGATCAGATTACTTTTCCTCAAAAGATTTAACTTGTTGTTGACTTATTCAATCTTAAGTTAGGAACTGCCCAAGTCAAATACTAGTCTGATTCTGTTATGAGTCTGATTTGGTAAGGTAAGCTAAGGTGCACATTACACATGAGAAAACGTACACAGAGTATAATATCATATGATAAGATCACACCTGAGGTTTGACCAAGCCTCTTTGTGGGGGTACGGGAGGTCTTAGGACCTCCATTTTTCCTCCCGTTATAATGAATGGTTAAATAATAATAATAATAATAATAATAATAATGTTATTATTGTTATTATTATTATTATGATAAGATCAGTTAGGCCTAATTGGCATCGGATTATATTTACATTAGTTATATATAGTAACTAATTTAATTAAATATAACACATGATAGTATCATTAAAAAAAGGAGAGAAGTTTGGGATGATGATGATATTTTTATTTAAATTGATTTTGGTTCCTAGAAGAGAAAACATCAATGATGAAGGTGGCATGATAACCACCTCGTTTGCTGAAAAATGAATAATTGTCCGCATACGTAATTTTATTTTATTTTTTTGAACAATGTCTGCATATGTAATATGCATTTTTAGCAACCACACCATATGTAATTGTAAACTCGAGGCGAGGTGATAAATACATAAATTACACCAACTCAGGATGATTAAAATTAGTGGACCAGGAGTTGAATAATCATATCTAAAAACAAATAATAATAATAATACACCTAACATTTTATTTAAGCAAAACTAGACACGATCCATAGGCCATGGATGTCATTATCATTGAGTCAGTCATGGACAAGGCCTTCAAGTTGGAAGCGTAGGCAGGTCGGGCTCCATCTCCTCTTCTCCTGAAAAAGTAAACATGCATTGTCTTTGACTTTAGCAGATTCCACGGTTGCTGTGCTCCAAATTCTTTTTTTTTTTTTTTTTTTTGCTTTATTAATCATTACTGCAACCTTATCTAACACTTTATTTATTTACTTTTACCTTTTTAAAAAAACATTTTACCTCTCAATTGCCAAAATTTCTTCAACCTTTACAATTGTAAGCTAACGTGAAAACAAAATGTTGGGTTGTCAAACATAAGACCTTAACTGCTTGACTTCTCTCTTTCGCATGGTCAATATACATATACATTTTTTTGAGCATTAATATACATATACTGATTCATTGTTGGATTTCATTTTTGCATGGATGCTAACCAATTTATACATGTAATGCTATATGTGTAGGCTGTTGAAATTGGTAAGCAGCTAGCAAGGAAGCACTTCATTCACCATGTCTTTGGGTAAGATGGCTCCTTTCTCCTTACAAACCAAATCATGCGCTCCGTATATATCCGCTGAAATTCGCTTTGTGCAGGGCAAATGACTTCGAAGATGAAAACCACTTTTATCGTTTTCTTGAGCACCAACCATTCATTCCCAAGTGCTACAATTTTCGAGGATCCACAAATGACGCTGAACCTAAATCCGCAATTAAGGTTGGCCAAAGGCTCAATAAGATAATGTCTGCAATACTAGAGTCTTATGCCTCTGATAATAGGTGCCATGTTGATTATGCTGCCATCAGCAAAAGTGAGGAATTTCGAAGGTATTATTATTAGCTTACATACCCTTTTTTACTTACTGCTTATATCTCACATTAGACTTCATACAGTGGTAAGGATTCTCCCGCCCTAACTCAACCTCTCCACCCATGCAGGTATGTAAATTTGGCTCAAGATCTTCAGAGGGTTGATCTACCACAACTCTCAACAAATGAGAAACTGGCCTTCTTCTTGAACTTGCATAATGCCATGGTCATCCATGCTGTAATTAGAATAGGTTGTCCGGAAGGGGTAATCGACAGGAGATCATTCTACTCAGATTTCCAATACATTGTAGGAGGCTCTGCTTACTCGCTTAACACAATAAAGAACGGAGTTCTCAGAAACAATAGAAGATCTCCCTATTCACTAGTCAAGCCCTTTGGTGCTGGAGACAAGCGCCTGGAGGTAACTTTTCAGCCATACTTTATTAGTTATATCCAACGTCTAAGATACCTGGCTAGAACCTCTTGCCTTAAACTCTACAAGGCAAGAGTTCAAAGTTTAGCTACAAGATGAAGGAGAGAGGAAAAGAAAATCCAACAACAACCAAACAATGCGACTGTATATCCGTATAATTGCTATTTTTTGATGTAGGGGGTTCAGTAATAAGATATTAAACAAGGTGTAGGGTATCAGTGTCACTGCCTAAATGTCTCTAGAGATGGAGGAATATATTAGAAAGAGGCACGGAAGGAAAAATGAAATGGACTCTCTACATCCATTTCAAGTTCAAAGCATATGAGTATTAGAATTTGAAGTTCATTTGAACAAATGCATCCGTTCCACCAAGCAGCAATATTTATTTCCTTCCCTCAAAAAGAAGCAATTTAGAGCATAAATTTAGGAAGCTAATACAGTTCATCTGAACAGATGTAGCGCCTAAAGTAATTTTATGAATAAATCAGGGTTAATGCAACTTGCCCAAGCCTAGTTTGTAACTAATTTGAGGTAAGACTTGAAAAATCCATATGCTATGAAATGAGAAGTAGCTAAGATCTTGAACTGTTTCAACAAATTTGCAGATTGTTCTTCAGAAAGTGAATCCATTGATTCATTTTGGACTGTGCAACGGAACAAGGTCAAGTCCCACTGTGAGATTTTTCACGACCCAAGGAGTTGAAGCTGAATTGAAATATGCTGCAAGGGAATTCTTCCAAAGAAGTGGAATGGAGGTGGACTTAGAAAAGAGGACAGTTTATCTTACAAGGATAATCAAGTGGTGAGTAATGGACTCTTGACGTCAATAGCTAAATAGAGGCCATGTCAATATTTGCTTTACAAAATTTCCATTATTCTGTAGGTTCAGCGCAGATTTTGGGCAAGAGAAGGAAATCCTCAGGTGGATTATTAATTACCTGGATCCAACTAAAGCAGGTCTTCTGACGCATCTTTTGGGAGATGGGGGCCCTATCAATATTGTGTACCAAAACTATGATTGGTCTGTCAATTCCTGATAATTTTAGGCAAGATGAATTGCATTAGCACAATGCTGAGGCACCATACAGCCAAATCCGATAATTTAAAATTTTTAGAAGTATACTAAATTTTGGTAATTTTACATCAATACTAAATTTAAAAATTTTTATATTAGTATCATTCCATTTTTCAAAACGGTTGAAGATTCAATTCTTTTTACAATTTAAAATGAAAATTTAAAAAATTAATGTTATATACAAATTTATATTATTATTTGAATTTAAGTTTAAGTTTAACTCATTAACTTTAAATAATATCAATAAAAATTAGAGTACTTAATAAAATAATAATAATTAATAAATTATAAAATACAATAATAATAATATATTTTAATTAATAAAAATAACCTCATTTCTCATATTTTTGTCTGTAATGTTACAATTTAGTTTAATCAAAACAACGTACTTTTAAAATTATTTAATTTGATATAATTTTAATTTTTTTAGTTTTAAATTTCAGTTCAATTCGAGTACTTTTTACTTCCCGGTGTATTCAGCCCTAGGCTCCTAGCTGAGGCATTTGTACATAATACCAAAATTTGAAGCTCTCAACTGGACAAGACAAGGGATTTATTGATTTAGAGGCGATGTGAACATTTATTTTCTTTTTTTTTCCTGGTAAATTTTCCAAAGGCAAACAATGTTTCTCCTGTTATATGCTTCTCTTGTCGTTTCTGTTTACTGATTTTGCTGCCTTTAAGAGTCAAAGCAGCAAATCCATGTACAAAAAAGTCCTACAATGGAACTGAGACTATTACCCTTTTTACTTAAAAACAAGCATGACGCAAGACCTTTTTGGCCTATTAGTAAGTGATGACTGTTAAATAGCAAAGCATATCCAGCTAAATCAATCCTTTGAGAGGCCGCAGAATGATACTCTCAAAAAAATCCATTAAAAAATAACATCCAAAAGACCTGCTTGTCATAATTTCCAAAAATTACAACTTTTTGGAAATTTTATAAATTTATACCAAAATTTATAATTTGACAAATTATTTACAAATTTAACATAACTGCAATTTGTTCAATATATGACATTTAAAGTGAAGTAGTAAATCTATATTCTTTTGAATTTCACATGCACATTTTTTAAATATTAATTATAATAATTAGTTAGACTTCAATCTCAACAATTTAAGAAAATATAAAAATGAGAATGAAAATTTTATTTAATTTGTAAAGACTATATTCATCTCTTTTTTTACCTATTTTAAGTTTTTATATGAATTTGAAACTATAATAATAGATGTTAATTCATTCATCTCAAACATCACGTATGTATTTTATTTATTAATTCATGATCAAATCACAATTGTGCTAAAATTGTAAATAATATATTAAATTATGTTAAAATTACAAATAATATGTCAAATTATACTAGTTTTGCCAAATTTTAGAACTTGGTATAAATTTCCAAAAGGTCGAAAAGGGTGTGATTTTTTTGTACCAATATGCCTTCCAAATAACAAGCAATGTCTAGATGGACAGGGAAAAAAGGGAAAGTCTGAAAGAGAATCAACTCAACTAGGCCTTAATCTCTACTAGATGAAAATTGAAATCAAAGACCATTTACTAGCAGATTTGAAAGACAGCACATTTTGAGCAATCCAATGAAGCAATAGGTGATGCTGACGAAATCAAAGATAAAAGAAATGAAACAGCATAGCAAGGAGAAGAAAAACTAAGAACTGTTTTTAGAAGCGAACGTCCATGGATTTACTGATAGAATTTTCATTGAGGACTAGAGCATACATTTTAATATAGCAGGAACTTCAAGTGTTTGTGCTGAACTGTCATGGTAACTAACCATTTTACGACCACTTTGAGCCACTGTGTCCAGTGTAGAATTTAAATGCACAAATAAAATAAACTTACAAGTTAGCGTCACTTTAATGATTTGGCCCGAGCTGCTGCTCTTTCCAGTGCCTTCAATCTGTTAGCTTCCATGCGAGCTCTTTGTTCGTCTGTAAGCAAAACTTCATTGGACAAGCTAGCATTATTATTTTGAGTCGGTCGCCCCATGCCACTCTGTGACGTATGAGCTGGTTCCTGAGACAGAATATAGGCTAATTTTTAATCTAAGAATCTGCTTATTTCATAAACTTTTAAAGAATAAAACGTTTCTAATGGATCACATACCAAATAAATATCCACAACTAAAAACAGCCATATTTCTTGTGGTAATGGTGTTTTAAGAGCATTTGAGTTCAAACAAAATGCAAATGCTGTATTATTAGAAATCAAAGATCTTTTTTATTCCTTATCTTTGTTTTATAGAAGCAGAACCCAGAGAGGACGTTTCTTGGAAGAATGGAACAAAACTAATTGCCAAGAAAGAGAAATCACGTGTATGACCATGAGGCACAGCCTTACACTCTAAACATATTTGGCACAGCCTTGTTAAATCAAGCAACTAATTCTAGAAAAAGCAACTAAACTTTCTGTTTCCTGACATAAGGATAGAGCAGAAGAACCACAGCAAACAGAAGATATAGATCTAGGGAAGCTAATTGAAAGAAATCATGCTTACTTCAGTAGCTCTATCAAAAATATCCTGAAGCATGTGTTCTTGCTCAATATCTGCATCATGGTTCGTTGAAGATGAGCCCCCCATGTCATGCATTCCCACAGCTTCAGCAGGAGTTAAATGGTCTAGAAGAATTTGACAAGCATCACCAAGAATGGAACATCAAATAATACCATCAGTTCACCCTTTTTTATCAAAATGCAGAAGTGTAATGAGAACATATTTAATGATGCCAGCAAAAATAAAAAAGATGAGAACAAGTAACCTTCAGGCATAGATGACAACACACAGATTTTTTGTCATAAGAAATAACGACGATATGAAAAAGGTTCAACCCTCCTTACTGATCAAATGGCACATAGAGAAGAGGGCAAGCTATGTCATCTACCCAGAAACTAAAATTGCAATATATATAGAGAGAGCTGAAGGTATTAGGAGCAATCATAACTCAACAGTTAGGCTAGAATAGGGTCGATTATGGTTGGAACAGACGATAGAATATATATTTGGCTTTAAACAAAATATCTTTAATGAAGTTTTATAACAAAGATGGAATGACTTGTCTACTAAAAGCTTATTTATACTAAGCGAGACAACTAGCTTTAATTAAGGATTTAAAGAAGGTATTAAATAAACACTTAATAAATGAAACCTAAGAACAAGAAAACTGAACAATACATGGCATATGTTGTGTGTGTGCTTCTTAAAAAAAATTGAAATACATAAAAACACAAGATCCAAATGTATGTTAATGGCAAGACATCCATCATACCTTGTTCGAGGTTTGGATCAACACATTCAGCTGGTGATTCACGAAACTTTGTTGGATCCCCTCCACTGGCAACTCTTTCTCTTAACTCTCTGAGACATGTCTGCTCAAGAACGAGCAGCAAGATGACATGAGATAGATACAAGGAAACTGAGTGTATGCGCACCTTCCGTGTGGAATAGACAATATTATGGCAACTATTATGAATGGTGAAGGTGGAAAGTATAGTGAACTGGATACTTCACCTATCATTAGAAACTCAAGAAAGAAATACATGAAATTTGCATGCAAGCATCATCCAAAGCGTGTACTTTAACCTCACTCATCCTATTAAATCATTCTATCGTGTACAATACGTACTATATTAGTATTTTATTTTTGAAAAAAAGAATGTAAAATGCCATTCTTAAAATCTAAGAAATAATATTTGTAAGAATCTACCCAATAAGAGTAAGAGTAGGGGGAATATAGATTTCACTGGTAGGCCCAAATATGGGCCTTCAACTCACTTCATAAAAGGTAAGAAAAAGAAGTAGTTGCAGAAGCACATATCATTTTGATCAAATTGTAATAAAACTGAAAAAAGTAGGGAAGATCACAATCAGTCAACTATAAATTCAGTTGAACAGCATTTGTTAACGTGATTACAGAAGTTGCAATTATCCTGTCATACAACTGACAAATTTTATGCAAGAAGCTGACTCCTCCCCTTGTACAAGAGATTCATAATGAGCAATCATCAAATATATATAGGCAGTGCTCAAGGTGCTGAAAAAGACACGATCCCAAGCAAGGAATACAATGCAACCATACGTCTAATATTTTGCTGATGTACTGCAATAAATGGACCACAAAAAAAAAAAATAAAAAAGGAGAGAGAGAGGAGAACTGGCTTACCCTGACGCGTTTTGTGGAAGCAACTTGTTCCACCTTATGTACGAATTCATCATAAGAGTAATAAGGGAGCAAGCGAGAGTGCCATTCACTGTATAAGAGAATCAAATTCCCTAAATCGCTTACCTGCATCGTTATGATCATCAATAATTACATTACATTGCCGGTGGAAGATCTTCATAAAACATTATAATGTTTAAAACACAGGATTAGTTAGGACGACTTGTGCAAATTCTTTAAATCAATTCTTATGCATAAAACAAACAAATACCATAGAAAGAGAGAATGAGCATTTAAAATTGAAATCAAATTCACCTCGTGTCCACGGCCACGATACTTAAAATTGCGAGGAAAATGGCGAAGAACATAACCGAGACCGTCATCCCCGAGAAGAATATCAGGGGTGAGCTTGGGTCTGGTTCTGGGGAGCTTCTTTGGCTTCTCCGGTGGAGGTTTTGAGGTAGTGGTATTGGAGTTGATCGGAAAAGATCTAAAAGAATTATTGGAATTGGTAGATGTAGGGTTAGGGTCAGTGTTTGAATCAGGGCAATCACGGGACCAGTGGCCTGGACGCCCGCATTTGTAACAGCCAGTTGGCGCTGCTTTTGACGTCTCCTCCATTTCCCTTTCTTTCTTTCTTTCTTTCTCTGTCTCTCCCTCCGTCCAGTTGAGTTGCTGAATGTTCCACTTTTATCTAATCGCTCGCTCAACTGTGTCCCTTTTTTGGCGGGAACATAAAGGAGGGAGGGAGATCCCCAATTTTCATGACATGAACTCCCGCCAATTTTCGCATTCTCTATCCATCTGCCAATTGGTCGGGTCGGGTAGTCTACTACGGGGCGCTTCACAATCCATATTTGGATCTGTATTTTTTTTTTTTATTTGTATTGGTAGCCGGTGTTAAAATACTAAAAAAATAAAAAATAAACTAAACTAAAAACCTAAACCAAACTAGAGATGTAACCAAGACTAGCTCAGTTTTAATTCATTTATAGTAGAATGAATTTAACTCAAGTTAAACTCGTTATGTGACTTAATGTTTGCAAGTTGTTTACACGATTAAGTAAAGCCTAAATGAATCTTAAAAAAATTCTAAAATACAAACTATAAATTAAAATAATTCATTAAAAATTTTAAAATAAATTATTTACTAAATAACTTGTGATATATTTAAAAAAAATTATGATTTTAATTTAGTAATATGTTTATTATGAATAACAATTTATATATTATATATATCATATTATTAATATATTAAAATGACAAGCTAGCTCACAAGTTTTAATTCAAACTTGTTCACAAGTTTCACAAACTGAATTTTAAATAATTTAAGTTTGACTCATTTATTGAACGAACTTATTATATGAGCTCGAATAAATTTTTATCAAATAAAACTTTGAGTAGCCCGCGAACACTTCAACCCGTTTACAGCCATAAACCAAACTAAACTAATAATAAATAAAGAGAAATTTACCAAAAATGCCTATTTTTAAGACTTATTTACTAAAATGATCGTACTTTTTATTAATTTTTTTTTTTTTTTTGGTGGAAAAGCTGGGCAAAAACCCGAACCAAAACAAAAAAGAAACCTTAGCCGCTAAGAGGGTTGCTTGAAGCTAACCCGATACAGTCATAGGAAAGGAAGCTCTTCAGAGCTTCTGGGGGAGAAGAGAGGATTACAGGATCAGAATACTTGAGTTTTGTTCCTTCCTTGGCAAGCCAAT
>CATIWK010197114.1:0-11659 GCA_949634005.1 Mallotus japonicus
AACTAAAAATAACCAGGAAAATAATAAATATTTAAATAATTAAAAATAAAACAAGTAGAGAAAGAAAAAATAAATAGAAAATAAAAATAAAAAATAAGGGAATGAATAATAACATCAAATAAAATAGTTATGAAATTATAATAGTAATAATAATAATAACAAGAAGAAAAACAAGAACAAGAATTAATAATAATATCAAATAAAATAGCTATGAAATAATCATAGTAATAATAATGGTAATAATAATAATAATAACAAGAGGAAGAATAAGAACAAATAAGGAAGAGCGTAAAAATGAAAAAAGGTGAAGATGCAAAGTATTTGGTTAAGCGTAAAAAAAACTAACAGAAAGTGAGTGTGCAAAAAGGTGGTCAAACCATTATGAATCCTGTAATTATCTCTTTTTTTTAAAAAAAATTTTAGTGAAGTTAAATTCTTCTTTTTACTCATTCAACAATACTTTGATGGTCACCATTCAAGAACCGGCCAATTCTGATTCAAAATTGGCAGTTCACTATTCCATCTAGGGTAGAACTGGACTCGAACTGGCCATCCTTCTAGTTTTGGACTGATTCAAAACTAATTGATCTTAATTTACGGTTTTATTTCAGCCGCTTCACGGTTTTTCACCTGGTTCAATGATATTTTTTTTATTTTGCAATTTAAAATTGGAACCAGAATTGTCGGTTCCAGTTCCATTGGAGGATAAATCGACTATGAACCAGCCTTCCAACGTTTCTGGGCTGGTTTGGGGCTGATTTTAGATTTGATAAGTTTCAGTCCGATTCCAGCCCTAAATCGACCTGTGGCCACCCCTATAACAAAGCTTGAAAATAATTATTTATTTTTCATTTTTTAATAGTCTTAGTAATCACATTTGCATTTATATTTCATTTTAGTTCAGTACATCTCATTTTCATTTATTTAGCTAAATTTTAAAAGAAATTAAATATTATTTTTATTTTTAATGAAAAGGTTCATTTCTTATTTTTATTTTATTATATTTTAATATTATTTAATAATTTTTTATTTTGAATTGAATATAATGAACAAAAAAAGTAAAAATTTTAAATTAAAACAATAAAAATATAATATAATATAAATAGAGTATTTTAATCTATAAAATCTATTAGAAATATTAATTTAAAAATATTTACTGATTCAAACACTTAATTGTAAAAAAAAAAAAAATTAGATAACATTTATGTATTTTTCTCATTATGTTTCTCTATAGAGTTTGGACCATAATTATACTTCTATTTTTCTTATTTCACAATCAAATATTTTTATTTGTCAATTTTAATTTCTTTAATAGACTAGATTTTTATTAAAATTTGTATTTATATCGTAGCAAGTAAAATATTAGTCTTTATATCTTATAAAATAAAATAATTTAATTTCTCAATTTTAATAATATAAAACTCTTTAATATGTTAATTTTTATAATTCATTTTATTAACATTTTTATTTTAAACTTACTATCTTTACATGTAGCTTTTGATTTGAAGTAACATTGATTAATTTAATTAAATTAACATTTAAAAATAATCTTAATTAAGGAAATGATACTATGAAGAATTAAAATAAACATAAAATGGAATTTATAAAAGTTAGTAAATTTTTGAAAATTACAACTTAATTTTTTTTTATTTACAGTGTTATTACTATATGTGTAATATGTATATCTACCTAAAAATAGTTGATATTAGCATTTTATATTTAGAACTAAGAAAGTTCAAGACGTATTTGTTAACACTTATTTGGTCCAACATAAGAACGGAGGTTTAATGATGAAAATTTAAGAAAATAAGCTTCAATAGTGTAAAATTCAGTTTCTTTCTCCCTTAATGGCCAGTAGTCTAAAAAAAGCCTTCTAATAACTTCACTAGGGCGGAGCCTCTTATCACTAAGGCGGCGCCTTAGTGATATTGAATTGTTTTTTTAATAACGGAAAAAATAATGTTATAGTGTCATTTTCTCCAACATTTCACAATGTTAACATATGACGACGTTGCTAACAGTTAGAGAATGCGAGGGGGAGCATTAGAGTGTTATTGGATACTATAGAAGGATAAGAGCAAGAAAAAAATTAGCAAGGGGAGCTTCTGAAAAAAAAAAAAAAAGAAGAAAGAATGAAAAAAAAACGTAAAAAAGAAGAAAAGTGAGAGGGCTGAAGAGCATAGAAGAAAATTAAGAGAAAAAAAATAGGGGAGAAACCAAAGAGGAGAAAATTAGGAGACAGAGGCATGCAGATAATAAGTAACAAAAATGCAAGCTGAAGTTTAGATTTGGAAAAAAGAAACAAAATTAAACCACTATAAGGTGAAGAAGGCAATAGAGATTCTGACTTGAGAGAGGGAAAGGAGTCTAGCTTTACACTGTTTGGGATTCATTGCAAACTTACAAAACTTTTTTGAGGGCCAAGACAAGACAATCAAACATTGTAATAAATAGTAAGCCTCTTCTCAAACCATTTAACATGTAATTTTCTAAAAAATGAAAATGTTTGATTTCGTCATACTGAATTGATGAGATTCTGACTGGATAGATTCATATTTGTTGCTTGTTTTAAATTTAATCATTGTTTTCAAAGTTTTGTTTAATTCTACATAGTGTTCATAACCAGAAACCACCAGGGCGATGCCTTTTTGATAAGGCACTACCTTAGCAAGTGGAGACATTTCTACTTCAGCTTAGTAACGTTAACGTGATGCCTCATTTTAAAGGCACTGCCTTTGCATGGCCAAAGCATTCTTGTGACATTGTAGCAGGTTTTTATGCTTTAATTAACTATAATTGTATTTTGTAATATTTTGTGATATTTTATTTGTGTCTATTCTTATTTAGTATTTAATTTACTATTGAAATTTAGATTTAATTTGGTATTTCAATATGATTTCATAAATTCATTACGTATTTTGCTTGTTTAATTTTTGTTTTAAAGATTTGTTTTAAAATTTATGTTTTATTTTCTGAAGATTCATTTTGAATTTTGAATTTGTATTTTCCATGAAATTAGCTTAATTTCATTAATTTAGAAGGGACGTTGATTTAGAATATTAATAAGATCATTTTGATTCTCTTTCAGTTAGTGAAATTGAATGTCTTCTTTATTTTTTTTATTTTTTTATTTTTTTATTTCTTTCAGTCTTAGAATGAATTTAGTTTGATTTTTTTAGAATTTTTACATAAGGTCAAGTTAGTTTTATTTCTCCGTTAAAAAAAAATAGTTTTATTTCATTTTTCTGCAATCAATTTATATTTACTATATGAACTAATTTATCTACTTTCTTGTAGGTTCTGTTTCTTTTATGGGTGGACTAACTTAAAATTTAGTTTTCAGGATAGTGAAGGGGCAATAGCATTTGGGCTACTGTATAATTAGTTTTAATGAATTGAATTTAATTCTTGTTTCATATTTATTTTTTTTAATGTGCAGAAGGGTTGTAATAATTTCTTCTCCCATTCCTTTACATGTGTTTTTTTTATTTTATTTTATTTTTATTGTTATTTGTTGAATTAATGGATAGTTGTAATGTGATGAATGTAGTGAATTAGACTTAATTGTGTGAAAATGGACGAATTGACAAACTTTTAACCTAATTGTAAAATTAAAATATATTTGAAGCCAATGACTTTTTTTGCATGTGATAAAGAAATAATAACATATCAAATACAAATGGAGGCTAATAACAAGGTCTGATAGGTATTCAAAAAGTTTATATTTAATTTTTGGAACCAGTCTTTAAGGATGGTTATTGGTATGGGTGTAATCGAGTTGAACCAAACCGAACTTTTAAAAGTTCAGACTCAGCTCCTTTAAAAATTAATAAATTCAAGTCGAGTTCGAACTTATTAAATTTTCAAAAGTCTGGCTCAAATTCGGCTCGAGTTTGTGTTTGACGAGTTCGAGCTGAGCTCACGAACCAGGGGAGCTCAACATATAGCATGTATAATTTCTTATTATACTTAGTAATTTAGACTTTATTTACTTACTACATTAATTGCTTGATATTATATTTACTTCATAATTAAAATTTTATTTACTTAATACAAATACTAATTTACTTTAAAACTACAAAATTTATCATCAAATTAAAATTATATTTAATAATGTTTATTTAATTAATATTAATGCTTAGTAATTTAAATTATATTTACTTGATGGAAATTTTGATATTAATATTAATTTTTACAAAAATTGTATAATTTTATTATTAATATCTATTTTTATTATTAAATTTAATAATTTTATTACAAATAAATTTTTTATTAGAATTAAAAACTTTAATTGTATTATATTATACTTACTTAATGCTATACTTTATATTAATATTACTTCACATCAAAACTATATAATTCATATTATGAATATATAATTTCTATTATATTTAGTATTTAAATTGTACATAATTTTTATTATGAGTATATGATTTTTTATTTAATGCTACCAGCTAATACTAATATTTAAATTAACAAGTTAGTATATGAGCCCATTCGTGAACCCATTCACGAGCCTATTCGCGAGCTGGCTAACAAGCCTATTCGCGAACTTAAACGTGTGAACTTAAGGAATCTCGAGCTCAGAGCGAGCCTTAAAATAACTTTTGGGATTTGCTTGTTTTGTTTTACAAACAAACTCAAACAAACTTTTTTCAAGCTAAGCTCCGAACGAATCACAAGTTGCTCGGTTCGGTTACACCCCTAAGACTTGTTGGGTCCCTTTTATGGGATTCAGTTGTTATAAAGTGTATCTCAAATTTCACCTTGGTAGTGACTCTATCTCCAATCTTGGATTTATAGCCAATGATTGTATTCCTTAGTTGGCCTCCTCCACTTATAGTGGTGACTTTGCTAGGAATAGAGAAACTAATTCTAGTGTTTTCTTTTCTTTTTTTATTTTTAGTTATTTTATTATTTCTTTTGCATTTTCACTACACTTGTCACACATTGTGCACGAGTCCCAAATTATATGACGATAATCATCGTTTTGCTACATATGTACTTCAAACCTAGTGGTAGTAAATATGGCTATTGTCACTTATAGTACATGTCAATCCTCTATCCCTTGGACCCCTAAGTGGGGACATGATTTGGGCTAATGCAATGCTAAAAACCTAAAATTTTAAGCCAAGCCTCAACTCGTATAGTGAATTAGCAACTTCTATTAGGTTCTTTCTCAAAAAGCATGTGTTTGATGCTATGTAGTAGTCTTATTTATAAAGCCATAGCCTGCCAATGATGGACTATTTTAGGTTGGGCCTTATCCTCTTATTACAGTATGTTATGTTAGATTTTGGTTTTATTTCTAAGATTTGCTAATTGTTTGCTACTGTCATCTAAAGAAAATCATTTATACATTGTTTTTATTATTGCCTGTTGATAATCAAAATTTAGTATGAAAATTCTAAGACAAGGGACTCGCTATTGAACATATGTATTGGAGGAATAAGGTTGGAAGGCTTCCTGTGAAGGACTTAAAAGGACGGGAGCGAAGTTTCTTTTTATGCAAAAAGATGCAGGTTATTTTTTCCTTTATTACCGAAGGGACATTCCATTACGTTTATAGGATAGGGTAATATTTAGCCTCGAAAGGAAGTGAGACTTTTATGCTAGAGTTGCCACCCGACTTATCGAGAAAAGTAAGGGAAAGTATCAGGTCTCTCAATGAGTATCGTCCTTAGTAGAGATTCCAAGTATGGAAGGTTGCATCTACTTTTTAGCTATTTCTCATTATACAATGTTCATCATTTGGCTATCGCATCACCCTATTTTTGGAATGACGGTTTATATACACATATACACACAACATATAATGAATGGAAAGGAAAGAAATTGATTACAATTATTTACATCACTTTCCTAGTAAATATATTTGAAAGAGAAAAGTACAAAAAAGTAAATCTAGCCCTAGATCTAATAAATATCTGCAAAAGAGGTTAGGTATGTGCACTTCATTCACTCCTCCAGACAAATAGCAAGTAAGTAGCAAATGTTCATTCAATCAGAAGAGTAAATAGAAGTATTCAATCATGTGCATTTTGCAGGGGATATGATGAAATCATGCGAAATGATTAATAATTACATAGTAATAATTCTAAATGATAGGAAAATGATAAAAGGTTAATTTGATGCGAAACAATTAGAGTTTGAAATTTTCATCATCATAGGACTACTGACGGTAATTTCTAGTTGTAAAAATGTGATTTTTATATGACTGATGCATATTTATGCAAGAAATGTAGATATTTTGGAATTCAATCCTTATTGACTTTGTTCTCAAAGTTATAATGGTCACATTGAGAATGGTGACAACAACTTTTACAATCATTATAAATCCATAACAAAGTTGACCACAATGCGAATTCCATGCAGCAATGATACAATTATGATGGAGTTGGCAAAAATATTGATTTTTCATATTGGAATGTGTAAAGATGCAATTTTTATGCATAAATGTGTAAAATATGATTTTAGCATCAAGGATGCAGTTTTGAACACACAAAAAATGATTGTTTTGTGATAAAATAATGAAAATGCACCTAATATGCGCAAAAAATAATTTTTTTATGTAAACATGATTTTAGATTAAGATGAAAACTTTATGTGAAAAATATGATTTTTCACGTAAAAATGCAAGCTTTTATGTCAAAAATGTGATTTTTTACATCAGATGTCATTTTTATATCAAAATAAAAAAAATTTA
Organism: Mallotus japonicus; assembly: GCA_949634005.1. NCBI lineage: Eukaryota > Viridiplantae > Streptophyta > Magnoliopsida > Malpighiales > Euphorbiaceae > Mallotus > Mallotus japonicus. Next base: position 6,707 of record CATIWK010197114.1, read on the forward strand.
TGTTAAAAATATGAAATTTATGTCAAAAATATGATTTTGACAATAAAATGTGGAGAAAATGCGAAAGATGATCAATTTGATGTCTTTAGAAAGGAGATGAAGACTTTATGTAAAAAAGATGATTTTTTACATAAAATACAAAATTAATATAAAAATACAATTTTTAATATCAAAATGTGATTTTTATGATGAACATTATTTTCTTGTAGTGAAAATGAAAAATGCGTGTAAAGATTACAAAACTACAGTTTTATTGTGAAAATGATATTTTTGTGGATTTCACATTTTTTGGATTGGAAAAATGAAAAATGACAGTTTAATAAAAGGGATAACGACTTTTTTAGTCCTAAAACTATAGTACTTTTAACAAATTAGTCCTAAAGGAAATTTCCTTCACAGACGGATCCTCAAAAATTTTAAAACTATTCCTGTTGGTCCTAGTTTGTTATGTTGGATGAAAGTCGCTGAGTTGGCCAAAACGACACCGCTTTGAAGCTATCAGACTCCTGATGAAGTGTGACATATTAAGTTTGAAGCCAATACAAACTCCACATAAGCTATATTGACGTGTCAGATTTCCACTACCGTTTGAAAAATTAAAAAATTAATTTTGGGAAGAAGAGAATTGCAACTTCACTATCAGCTTCAATCACTTTCTTTTAAATAACTTTTCTTTTTTTTTTCTTTCAAAATTGAAGAGAAGTGGTCCTGCATGTTGGGAAAAGATGATACAAAGAATTTTTTATAAAAAATGGGTGAAAGTCACTAACCTAACTTTTGGGAATTTTTAATCATTCTTGAAATAAATCTTACGAATAAAAATCAATGCCGAAAAGAATCTAATGGGAATTATTTTTCACGGACAAATATTATGAAAAATGGCTTACATGGTGTGGAATTATGGTGGAAAATTTATGAACAATACTTACAAAGGGGACTTGTAGCTGATTAGTGGGTCGATCCCAATAAGTTAGGGTATTGGTGTCTTCTAGCACATGCTCGGGAGGAACTAAAGTTGGAAGGTAACTTTAAAATATATTTTAAAATGGCTGATAATGAAGGCTTAGAATTTTTGGATGATGATAAGAGTACGTGTAAAATGTTGTATATTCTTAATGACAACAAAAGAAGTGGATTTGTATGTGATTTTAGAGGACTGTGAGGAGGGTGTGACTGTGGGCAGGGTGGTAATGGTGAAAAGATAATTTATAATGACACTATGGTAGGTGCAAGTGAAGTAAATGCACATGGGTTTGTTAATAAATATGTTGGGGAAGAAACAGAGTTAGGTGAGGTTGGTGAAGATGAATTAACTAAGGATGAAGTGGTTGTCAAAGCTAACAAAGGTAATGAATATGATAAAGTTACAAAAGTGAATGATGAATACTTATTAAATGGTGATGATACGAAGTTGCAAGAGGCAAGGGATTTGTTAAGGAAGTTTAATGCAGGAAAGAGTACTCCACAACCTAGTTGTTCACAATCTGGTGAACAACAGTAGCCTAAGTTAGATAATCAGAAAAACACATGTGAAGATACAAAGGCAGACCTTACTGATGAGTGTGGTTACGAGACTGACTATGTAGAGTCGGATGAGTGTAGCTATATTGAGAAACATGAAGAGGTTTACATTACAAGAGGAGGGAGACCAAAGAAGTTTCCTGTATTTGATCCTAGTACAAAGAGACCTGTCTATTGTATGGGCATAACCTTTGAAAGTGTAACTTAGTTCAAAGATGCATTGGCAAAGTATGCAATTATGGAAAAGCATGACCTTAAATATACAAAAATACTAAAGACTATATTAGGATGAGATGCAGAAAAGATGAGTGTCCCTGGTTTATTTTTGGCTCAAAAGGTGGTAAGGAGGGTGTGTTTCAAGTAATAGCCTATGCTAATGATCATTAATGCAATAAAATTAACAAAACCAAGAAGTTGATTTACAAGAGGCTTGCAGATTTGATTATGGATAAGTTTGACAACATTCTTGCTATTAAACTAGTAGATTTGCATGCATTTATAAAAAAAGAATACAAGTTAGAAGTAAACTTGATGCAATGTTGGAGAGAAAAGTGTATAGTAATTGAGAAAATGAAAGGAAATGTAACTAAAGAATATGCTTTGCTAAACAGATATATGCTTGAGTTAAGGAGATCGAATCCATAAAATACAGCTTTGTTAGAGACTAATGATGATGATACATTTAAGAGAATTTATGTCTCATTTCATTGCTGTAACAAAGGTTTTTTAGCTGGTTATAGAAGGGTAACTAGGTTTGATGGTGCTTTTCTGAAAGGCATGATAAAATGTAAGGTGTTAGCGGTTGTTGGACGTAATAGAAATAACCATATGTTTCCAATTTCTTAGGGAGTGGTTAATGTGAAAAACAAGGATAATTGGCTTTGATTTATAGAAAGACTGCAGATGGATCTTGATATTGGTAGAGGAAATGGATGGACATTTATTAGTGATTAATGCAAGGTATGTAGACTGTTAACTCCTTTTGTTATATGTTTCATAATGTTAATTAGTTTTTTTAAACAAAACAATAAATATTTTTTTGACCTAAAAGTTATTTTTTTTGAAGGGATTAATGCTAGTATTGTATGAATTGTTTCCTGAAGCTGAAAGAAGATGGTGTGCAAGACATTTATGTGCAAACTAGAAAAAGAATCATAGAGATAAGGATCTTAAGAAACACTTTTGGATCTTTGTGAAGGCGATCAACATGGCAGGATACCAAGAAAGAATGGAAGCATTGGCTGCCATCTCATAAAAAGCACATGATGATATGCTTAACCATCAACCACAGTTCTGGTGTAAGGCCTTTTTTCAAACAACTACAAAATGTGAGTTTGTAGATAATAACCTTTGTGAGGCTTTCAATGGTAGGATTATTTTAGCTAGGATAAAAGAACATTTACTCATGTTTAGAAGATATAAGAAAGTAGGTTATGCAAAGATTACATGTTAATAGAGATATGACAAAAAAAAAGGTTAGGGATTTGGGTGGTCCTAGGATTGGAAAGAAGCTACATGAAAATAAGGAAAAAAGTTGGCAATGCTCAATTTTATGGAATGGGGTAGATGGATATGAAATAGGACATGAATGGAATAGTTTCATTGTGGATTTGTTTAAAAAAACATGTACTTATGGGGCATGGGACCTATCTGGTGTGCCTTATTGTCATGCAACATGTGCAATATATGATAGAGATGACCAACTTGAAGATTTTGTCTCTGATTGGTATAAAAAAGACATATATCTGAAAGCATACAGCTGCATGATGACCTCTATTAATGGACAAAAATTTTGGCCTACTACATCAAAGCCACCCATAAAGCCTCCTCCATTCAAAGCCATGCCAGGCAGACCTAAGAACAGAAGAAAAGAGGAGCATGAAATTGGTAGAAATGGCATATTGGTTAGAAGAGGCAAGATAATGACCTGCCAATATTGCTTTGGCAAGGGCGATAACAAAGCTAAGTGTGAATTGAGAAAGGCAATTGAACATGTTTAGGTATATAAATATATTTTATATGTACATATTGATAAAATTTTCATTGTTTGAAGTTATTGAGACACATAAGCTATTTTATAGCAGCAAAAGGAACCTATGGATACTGAAAGTGTTAACAATAATACTGCTCCTACTACATCTTTCTTTGCTCCTGCTACAGATGTCTCTACTCCTGCAATAATTGTTGCAACATCTATGAGACTAGAAAAGTTAAAAGTAAGTTTGTGTACTCAAAACATGTGCCTTGTGTTATTACAAAGTAAAATATAAAGTGCTACATATTGTCATGAATGTTTGTGACTGTCTTAAGTTATAAGTAAGGCTAAGAAAGTTATATTTGTTGATGAGCAAACACTGCCTACACTAATTAAAAGTTATGGGAAAATGACAAACTTTGTAGTGCAAAAAAATAAAAAGAAGAAGCAAAAAGAATAAGCAAGAAGAAGCACGAAGAAGAAGCAAGAGCTAAAAAAGGGAAAGCTAAAATGGATGAGCTAAGTCCAAATTCAAGGATGATTAGAAGCAAGATTAGGCAGTCAATTGAGTTGCTAACAAAATAGCTAAGGTCTAAAGGTATAGTAATCCAAGAAGGATTACAAAAACAAAAAGTGCCCAATGAGAAGAAAGAAACTGGTCATAATACAACAAAGAGAAAGGCAACATCATATTTGTATAGATCAATTGACCAAGCTTCATACTACTTTAAGAGAAGTATGAAAATACTAGTTGGAATGGGAGTGTATACAGTTGGTAATTATGTTGTTATAAATATGAATATGCTTTGTGTTGTGTTTAACTAATTTTGATGTTAATTCTTGTTTGTATAATGCACATATTGTTTGTATTTTACTAAACCGCCTGGGAACAAAAGTGAACAATTCATTAGCTATACTCCAAGGGCTGTCAGTGACAACTTAAGCAGGATGCTATATAGGGGTCAATAAGGGAGGCTCGCAAGTGCTTTGCAACCAAGTAATCAAGGTAGCCTTCGCAATGTTGTGTAAGGAGAGCAAGGGAGCCATCAAAGTTTTATGCAAAGAGAGGGATGCAACAATCAGAGTGAAGGCCTTCAACACCAAACAATTGATGAAGTGGTCTTTTCATAGCCATCTCTACACTCCTAAGATTCTGTATGAAGGGAGAATTTACAACAAAAAAAATGACAAGGAACTAAGTTCGGCACTAACATTTTTTGGGATTTTGATAAATCAAATATTGATTCACTTTTTGCTAAACAAATTATGATGGATCAACATCTTATTTGTTGATGTTTTGTTAATTTTTTTTTCTATATTTATCAAAGTGTATCTAGTATGATAACACTTTGTTAATTGTCCATATTTTGGCATATTAACTTCATTTTAGTTTACAGGTAATCAACTTGTATAAACTCAAGTTGATTAAGTTATTTGGATATATGTTGGCATAAATA
>CATIWK010197185.1:0-23635 GCA_949634005.1 Mallotus japonicus
CCTTAACAAGTAGGGCGGAATTAGAAAATTTATTTGAGGACCAAAATTAATTAAAATTTAAAAAATGATATATAATTAATTTTGAGCGAGTCAGTAAACTAAAATGCAATAAAATTTATAATAGAGGCTAATAAATACATAAAGAAAACTTATAGAACTTTTTTTTTTCGAAAAATAGAGAGCGTTTTAGCTTAATTTTTTGTTTCTAAACTACTGTTATTTAAAGTTTACTGCACTCTTACTAATTCGGTTCGGTTCAGGTAAAGCACAAAGGTCTCTCGGTAACTAATTTAAAGTGAATGCAAATACTACGACTTAAATTTAAAATATTATATAAGTGAGAATAATTCCTACCAGCTCATCTCAATGATTGTTACTAATAGGGCTTAACTTTTTAATTTTTAATATAAACTTGTTCACGTACATTATTGTAGCTCCTTACCATTTTCGCTAGACTTATATGGCTCATTTGCCAATTCACAGAGTGCAAAATCCATACAAATTGGTATAAATATGGTGGCCCATGTAAATGATTCTTGGTTGTATGTATATGATCGAATGAATTGACGTGAAGGTCTGATAGTGATAGCTAGATAGCTAGCTAGCTACTTCCATTAATTTACATGCACGTGAAAAAAACCAGTCCTCTCTTTTTTCTTCTACCCAAGTCGATACATATGAGTACGTACATCAGTTAATCATGGAAGAGGTAGGTCCAATTCTAGTGTTGATTATTATCTTTAGAGGGGTGCAGATAATTGGCTGTTTCCTACCAACTTTTCTACACCAATAGCATACACACAAAAACAACATGGGTTCATTCTCTCTTTACTTCCTTTCTATCATTCTTGATTCGGGTGCCCAAAATTCAAATCAGTTTGATGCTTTCTGCTAACAACTCATAGCTATTTTGAACAATACATTGTAAAAGCCACGGCCAGCTAATATACGTATGTATATATATGCATTCTTGCTAAATTCCATATAGAGTGTGGACAAGTTTCAGGTTTCTTGGATTTTCTTCATTCTTTTGTACTTAAAGAAAAAAAGAACAAAGGGTCTTGGTGCACTTAAGCGGAGAATTTTATATGTGGTGAATATATATGAAGGGATAATGATTCGTGAATATATATGAAAGGATGATGATTTATGTCGCTAGTAGCTACATGAATAGTGTGTCAATGGAGAGAAATTCATTTTATGTCATCATTTTCCAATTGATTAGCCCCTTGCATATAGGCCAACCATGTAATTTTAACTCAAAAAAATTTATCTTTTAGTGTTAATGACAATACTATTCATGTCGCTAGTAGCGACATGTATGATTGTCCTATATGAAGACAGTTTATATTGTTACTTAGCTTGCAGCTAAGAAGCACGGACACTTCAAATAGGGTGGAGTATCCGTGTCGGACACGGACACGCGCCCGACACGTGTCCTATTATTTTATTATTATTATTTTTTTGGACACGGGAAGGACACGGCTTGGACACGTTTAGGACATTGCTGGACACTTTTAGGACATGGCGGTACACTTTTTAAGGACATTTTTTGCTCCATTTTTTGTATTTTTAGCTCCATTTTTTGTATAAGTCATGTATATTAACCACTTTTTATGTTTGCCTTATATATGACAATGATAGATAATGAATTAAATGATTATAGTAAGTGTTTAAATTTCATGAAATTTCTATTTTATCACACTAGCTTCATTTTTTTTAACAAATCATCTTTATATAATAGAAAATAATACACATTTTATGTGGAATATATATATATATAACGTGTCCCGCCCGTATCGTGTCCTTAAATTTTAAAAATCGCCGTATCGCTGTCGTATCGTATCAGTGTCTGTACTTCTTAGGCTTGCAGCTATGCTTGTTTGCACTCAAGGGTTTTGAATGTGTCTAACCTTTGAATGAGTCTTGCATAATGTTATTGTGCTTTGTGAAAATCGATCTAGCTATTTTTTTTTTTAATGTGGATTTGTGAAGAATAGTTAGTCTAGTGATAAAGATGTAAATGTTTTGTAACATATGAAATGTTTAGAATATATGTCAATTATTTATTTATCGTAATGTATGCTCTTATATGTTTAATATTGACACGATACCAATTTGCACGTAATTGTTTTTATTTAATTCTTGCTATCTAATTTAACATCAGATAACATTATGAAAAAGGGGAAAAGAACACACAACACACACAATAATCAATCACTTGGATCTCACTAGTTACTACATATTTTTGATAGTTAATGAAATAATGTTAGAAAAAAAAAGGGTAAAAAGATCACTTGAAATGGCCTGAGGAGGAATCAAAGGTACACAAGGAGATATATGTATTTTTTAATATAAACTTTCATATATGGTAGGAAATTTTGATATTTTGTGAGCACTTTTTTTAAATGCATCCCTTCTACATTGTGCTTCACAACTTTGGGATTAATAATTGATAGAGAATTGATGGAGGAATGTCTGTCAGTTGAACACTGTTATCTAATTGAAAACTATGCCCCATATACTTTTGTATTTGATAATTTACTGCACTTTGTTTTTTTATTATTTTTATAAGAACAAAGGCATGAAGGTGAAGACATTCCTAGGAGGTGTAGCAGTAGGGTAGGCTTCCTTGTTCTTCTTTATTCTTGAAGCACGCGCCCAATGGTAAGTTTAAACTGGAAGTAACTGATATTAGCCAGTAGTGGGTGCCATTTGCCACAGGCAAAGGTCCAAACAGCAAGAAGCCATAACCACACATACTTACACGTATCCAATATCTCCTACTACCTACTCTTTTTCCTTTCATGCCACTTCCATCCAACAACTTCAAGACAAAACAGAAAATGGATAGATAGAGGCAGCAGCAGTTGCAGCAGGAGGCAGTGCTTTTGCCATTCTTTTGGTGGAGAAACAAAACAAACCCTTTAATGGGTGTGTGTTCACTTTCTCTCTTTCCTATGGAATGATTAGAAATCCTAAAAAAATAAAGGGAAAAAAATATACACACATCAAATATCAAAAGTTATTCCCTGTTGCAACCCTTGTCCTGTCTTCACATCTTTTACTCAATACTCTCTTATTTGCACTTCACATAAAGGTGAAAACAGAATGTTCAAAGCTAAAAATAATAAAAAGAACCCACCAAATGAGGCACATCTTCTCCAAAGCCATAGCAGCTCATGGCGACAAGCCGACACAACACAACCTATCCTTTTATTCCTCTTTTTAAGTCATTCCAAGAACTAGCTTCCACGCTATTTTGGATTTTCTTTTCCTGCCATTTTATACTTATGAGGCCCTTTGGCCTCTCCTCACATCCATCAACCCCAGACTTCTTAGGTTTGCCACACAACTTTGCCTTCTTGGACTTAGTGGCTTGGCTGCCGATTCTATTTTTGATTTTCTTCTATCTTTTTTTACATCATTCAGAATCTATTTGAAGCCTCTTATTGATTGCACATCATACAAACATTCCCTATATATATATGTATATAGGAATACAGAAATCCAAGGCCTCATCAAAAAAATAAGCACACTCCTACCACTCTCATTATTCTCATTGACAGAACCAAATTTCCATTCATGGGTAGGCAAAACTGTGATCCCACCATCATCCATTCGTCCATTGCCCTTTTACAGGAGAGGTTCAGACAGTTGGAGAAAGCAAAGGAGATGAGGCAGCAGAGGGAGCTCTTAAGATTGTTCACTGAAGCTGAGCAAGTCAAACCAACCAAAACTTATGAGCAATCTAGGCCCTTTTTTCATTCTCAATTGATCATTCCACCTAGGCAACCACTGGAAGACACACTCTACGTCCAGCCAAGCATGCAGAACAAGCCTGCAGATCTCCAGATCAATGAGACTCCAAATTTGATGAACTTATGGTCCAAAAATAATGTCATGCACATTACAAATAACTTTGATGAATCAGATGTTGATACTTCACTTCATCTCTGAAAAATTTTTACAACGTTAGTATCTCCCGTATTCTTGTTCTTTTGTTTGTTTCTCAAAGTCCTTTTAAATGCTTTAATGGAGGTGTGAAAATATATAAGATAGATAGAGAGAAGAGAGAGACAACTACTGTCTACCAGGACTCTCATTGTCATCTTCATGTTCAGCTATTACACTGGAATCAGACAGACCATGTTCTGGTCTCTTTTGGAATGAATCCTCATCAAACTCAGAATCATCTGATTCATCATCACTGCTCCACTTCCTCTTCATGAACTTGGGAACAAAGCGAGTTACTTCTTTGGCCTCCTTCATTTGGTCACCATTGTTTATTCTTTCAAATCGAACAGCACTGACTTTTCTGGCATTTCCAGCTAATATCTGCACCAAGGGCAATATGTCACTGATATTGATTGTAACAGCCAACTACAATACAGCCTTTATTAGCCCTCATGATTTGTTAGACCCATAAAAGATATGACCAACAAGTCAACATATTGATTATACATCACCATTCGAGCCACAGGAAAATATAGTAGTACTATAACTAAGAAATTTTCCATCAGTAGTTTGAATGAGATAAACAGTCTGCCTAGTCCATCTGCTGAATACCCCAACTGCCCAAGTGAAATGAAACAAAGTGATCTAGTTCATGGAGGAAACAATGAACTTTTGTCCAAAAGAAGGCGGCATTATGATATACTGACTCGACTAATCCATGGCAGTCCCAAACTGGGTTAACTACATAAATCCTTTTTCTTCTATCCATTCAAGGTCGAAACTCTATGTAAGCCCTTTGTTATAATAAGGGAGCCTAAAGTTATTATGAATCAGCAAACAGTTGAATTGCCATTAATATTTTTAGTTAGATGTCTGGCACGAATCTTAAGAGAGGCACCCAAAACCTAACCATTGGGATAGGACAGCACAAGCCCATCTAAATCAAATCGCCTATTGCAACCCATACTTCCAACATGGGCTTCAACCACACATCTTGCACCTAGGATTGTAACAATTCACCATGCTCCACAGTAGTATTGTAACAATTCATCACACTCTGCAGTGCCCATAATCGTAGACTTTGCGCTTGCTTAACCTAGCCTCAGGTAAGCATGCAATGCCAAAGTCGCCAACCACACTGCTCGATTGCAATCAGGAGACGTGGTGAATGGCTCCGATACTGATTTCAGGGTATTCACTCAATCACTTGATGGCACAAACACCAAATATAAACAAAGAAATTAGGGAAAACAAAAATAGAATTAGCAACAAAATACAGGGATTTGGCTAAAGGCTCTGATATACTAGAGTGCCTGACAAAATTTAGCCAGAAGCATTGCATATTATAGAGAGTTCTTAGCACTTAGCATACTGGGAGTATTCCTCAGTCCGCCAGAATTTCTAGTAAAAGGAAACCAAAAAAAATCTAATTTGATCCATTAAACGACTCCTACCATAATTAGAAAAATCAAAACTAACAATCAAATCCCTAAAATCAAGGAACCTGAAAAATGTCGGTCATAATTATAAACAGCAGCCTTATATTATTGACCAGTTCTATATAACTAACCAACTTACATTGAAACTATGAGACAAAATGTCATTTATGCATGGTCGTTCTCCTAACTGGATTTTGGCCTCTCAATACGTTTTGAAGGTACATAACAAGATACTTCGAAATAACCCAGTTTCCTCTTGTTTTTCAAACTCTACCTACTTTTTGTAACTCTTTCCCTCCTTAATGGCTTCCCAAATTTATAGGGACTTTTTACTAACAAGTTTTTAGCCAATATGCTTCTAAAAATACCCATTTGAGTGAGGATTGTTCTTAAAATTTCATGGTAGCAGCAGACACTTTGGTGATACTATTACACTGAATCCTATAGCCTCACAGTTCACAAATATTTTACACAACTGTTGATTCCTTCTGATTTATCCAAGATAGTATAATTTAGGTGTCTCCTAATAGTTTTTTTCTTTGAAATATCCAGATAATATATCATTGTAAAATGAATAAAAACCTTAATGAACTCAGCAAAAGCCTTGTGACAAGCCTGGGGCAATGGAACTAAATTGCTTGGCCAAAAACTTAAAGCTTAGATTACTCTGATAGCAAGGTGCTTGGGTTGCTTCTTCAATCCCACTGATGTAGGATTGTTTGCACGAGGGTGTTACGAGCCCATTATACGACGTGTGATGTCCTAAGACAACTTTTAGCTAGTAGAGAAAACAGTCCACAATGTGCAAAGCCTAAAAAAAATCAGAAAAGATCTATTCAAAATCTACAGCAGCAGAAGTAGCTGCACAGATATGGCACATGATCCTTCAGAAAATAGCTCATAGTAGTAGGGAACAAAAATCAACCACCATATGTATGCATAGGTATAAACCACCAATACGAACATTCGTTTGTGCAATCAAACTTTTCAATAAAAAGTACACAAAGCAAGATGACTGGAAAAGTACCTCTAGTTTATATATCTGATGCTTATTATTCTGATCTTGTCGGTCAGACTTGCCTTCAGTTTGCTCATCGTCCTCTTCTTGATTTTCTTTTTCAAGTATTACTTTGACACTCTCACCTGTCCTTGGGATGTATCCAAATGCCTCACATATAAAACCTGAGACTGTCTCATATTGATGTCCCTGGACAAGAGAGAAGAGAGTGTTTTATTAGGATGAAGACTCAAGAACTAATGGCTACTTGTGCACAAATAGTCTATTCCACACAGTAACTAATCCCATAAATAAATTAAAAGCCCCCATGATAAAAATGTCTCAACAACACAAAGACTGGAATATAGAGATCCCCTCAGCCGTAATTATGCAGATGAATGCATTCTCCCAAAAGAATAAGACTACCATTGAAATGATGAATCTATATATGCTCCCAATAAACATGCAGGGCCATAATCTAATAAATTCTTCATAATAAACAGAACAGAGGTACTTGTTTCAGTGCACCAAGGATATAGTTGCTATGATACACTATGCCACACTGCAAGGTTTGCAAGCTAGGGCTTGTTCTAATTATTAATTCCTCAGCATTCCACGTTGATTTCATATATCTATCAATATCAGCAAATTGCAGTACATTATAGGTCAATGATATTTCTATTCTTAATAAGACAAATGAATAATGTGTGTCCCTTTTCAAATGAAAAAAATAAAACCACTGATTGATGTGAAAGAGTACAAAAATGAAATCAATCAATCATAAGCAAGGCTTCTTTCTTTCCCTAGTTGATGATCACTATCTTTATCTTATTACAATTCTGGATCATTGTGTTCCTTTGAGTGTCAACAAAAGAGAAATACCAGATGAGGCAGTTATGAGAAAATCAGTTTTGAGTAATAGTTATTACATTATCCATCTACTTAGGACTCCAGTATTGGCAAAAGAATGGAGTGCTCACTCTCAAAACCAACAACAAAAAGCATACCTCTGGCATTTTGATATTTAGGTCTTCAGAGAGTTGATCAATGGATGTATTTGCATCAACATCATATATTCCGTCTGCTCGCATTACAATATAGCCAGTTTTCTTTTGTATCTCCTCCTATTACAAAAGAAATGATATAATTCAGTTACGATAGCAGGCAGAAATCTTCATGCTCGTCAAACATAGCTGAAAAAATTGCTCCATCATGACAAACAGCCAGCTTCGATACCTATTACAACCTACATGGATACTTGATGCCTCCTGTTTTATCAACTAGAGTTCAACGATAAACATCTATTGGAAGTTTATTAGGATTACTGGTGTTTCATACAAGTAGTATTTTCCTTGTTTATGTGCTATGCAAATATTTTATAACCATAAATAGGTAAAACTCCCTATACACAGTTGTCAAATTGAAAATCAAAATCTTCAATTTGTGAATCGAGAATCGAGAATCGAATCGTAAGATTCAGTTCATGCTAATAATATTAATTAAAAATAATATATTTCATATAAAAAGTATATTTCATATAAGGTGTTGCTTAATTTTAATATATATTACTCGATACTATTCATTACTAAAATTTTTAAAAGTATAATATATTAAATATAATATAAAGAATAGAATTTACAGTGGTCGTCATGTATATCTTTAGCTAAAGAAGAAAATTAAATATAAAAGCCAATACTGTGAATATGCTATTGGTTCTTTTACCCCATAAAAAACCATATGAAAGTTGAAGCAAATAGCTACTATGAAAGAAACAAATCAATGAAAGGAAGAATAAAAACCTAAATCAATATTGCTAATCTTTCAAATTAAAAGAACAAACTAAAAGAAGAATTATAAAAGAATTTATAAAGCTGATTATATTTGCCAATCTCATTACATTCATGAAACAGATTAGCAGAATGCAAAAAAGGAAGAATAAAGTTAGGTTTGTATTTTACTATTTTTATTTTGAAATTTTAACCTTTAAGTGTTTTTAATTAAAAGACCATGACTCTTTTTATCCCCTAATTGTATAGTTTCTTAAATAAGATTCATTTTATTTAATAGACAAAAATCGGTGAGAATCATAGATTCGCATGGACTCCCAATTCACCATCGATTCGCACGATTCAACATCGATTCTCATACTGTTCCGATTCACCTATAGATTAGCATCGAATGTGGGGTGAATCAACTCGAATCGTATGATTCGAATAGTGAATCATACAATTCTAACAACAGTGTCCCTATATATATCCATACATGACTCAGACAACCACAAGAAATTCTTTAATAAAGGTTGAAGACTGCAAAATGTTATCCAAAGATCAAGATTAGCATGACTACTTGCAGAGATTGTTGTAATAATTTTATTTTGTCAAGTCACAATTGAAGCATGGATTTGATTTTCTTGCCCACATAACTTTTTAACCAGTACATATGGAATAGAAAGAATTTTACACCAAGTACTTCAATGCAAACTGAAGAAGAACAGGAAAATTTCCCAAGTCTGCAACTGAATATTCCTAACTGGTTGGCAAAGACTAAAGTACTAGAATCTATATCTGTCCTGACAGAAGGCAAGCCTAGAACAAACAAAGTGTAGGAAATTGAGGCTTCACAGGATTAGAACCCACTCCCATCTAAAATAAAGAAAGGGTAATGAAAATTAAACTAATCCTTACCATTCAACTGTCATGAAAATAAAATGAAGTATCAGGAAAATTTATGACCTCCATTGTACCATCTTTTATGGTCTAGATTTCTCTGAGTTATGAACCATTAAAACCATCACATCAGGAAGAGAAAATAGTTGGTATTACAAAGAAATCAACACAATCACACAGCAAAAATGCACAACTTAATATGATGTTAGTAAAATTGGATAAAAGTGTTTTCAGCTTTACTTTTGAGTCATTTTCATCGAATATTTCTCCAACGATCTCTTCAACAACGTCTTCCAGGGTCACTATCTGTTTTGTCCATGGAAGTGAGAAAACAAATATTAGAAAGTATAAATAAGTAAATGCATGATAAGCACAATTGCTTATTAGAGGTCAATACTCATCTAAATTTCAACACACAGAAAATAACAACATTATGAGATTTAACTGAGCATTCAATTACAACGAGACTCTAATATCTCTTGTGTGCCATGCTACCAATACCAATTGCAAACTTACATCACCTAGATCGTTGAGTTGAACAAACATTAGGCTGGAATCAGATACCAAGATCCACTAGATTGGTGATTAGCAATTGCATATGAAAGACTCAGTAACCTTTGTATGCCAACATCCATTTAGCCATATAAAACATATTTTTCATCTGACCAGGCCACGGCTTTTGTATGTCCAAAAACATCATTGGATTTTTCTTAAAGGCATATAATCTCCTGAACATGAAGATTTGGTATTTGAATATTCATGTTTATATCAAGTTGTTAATTCTTTTTAGCTATTTAGATAATAAATACTTAATATGAAGTATATTTCCGTAACATTTCCTTAGAAAAACTATTTCCTGCCTTGTTTGGAACCATAATTTCCACTCTTGAAAACAATAAGTACTAAATTTAAATTAGCAAGCAAGGACCCTTGTAATTACTGAAAGTAAAAAGGTAAGGGCAAGAGAACAGCAAACTGAATATTCCAATGAACTTCTCTAACATCAAATTGTAAATACAGTTTTGAATTAGGACCAGTTAGGATTAATACATACACCAATAGTTCCACCATATTCATTAAGAACAACAGCCATGTGAACCTTTCTGATGCGAAACTCTCTAAGAAGATTCCAGACTGACATTGAATCTGCATGATCAATAATTATATTTGCTAAAACTTATAGGAAAGAAACCCAGCGAAGTCAATACAAAAAGTAATTCACATAAGAATTTAAAACAAAGGAGAACTTGGTGGCATTACAGAGATGAGAACATCTCCAAAGCCCTTTTACCAGAACACCGCTCTTAATTCTGAATGCCTTCTAAAGTGCATAGCAGCTTTGTTCCATAACAATAATTAAAATCTTACCAAATTTGAAAGAAAATACACATTGTAAGACCATATAGTCTCATGCAATTGTCCAATTGAACATATGAAGAAATTTACTTCAATTAGCCAGTTACATAGCAAGTAACATCATGTTGTATTAATTTTTCAATTTCATTTGTACATCCTCCATAATTGTTAAATCTGGACCTCTATGCATTCGTTTGATAAGGGCCTCCTGATTGCAATTCTAAACCAATATTGAAGAGATGAAAATAGCAAAATTAAGGCTAGATATCTAGGTAACATGTGCATTTCAAAAGATGTATGGACCCTGGAGTCACTGAGATGAGGCTGTCTTCCAGCTACTGATGTGAGACAGCACCTAAGAAACTGCCTAAACTTGAACTAATTGAAAGCAGAATGATCTAAGGTTTCAAGCCTACATTAAAAACTAAATGAGAAAACAATCTTACACAAGCAAACCACCCAAAAGCACATAAATGATGGATTACAGAGTGAAAGAATTACCAGGAACAAAGTATGCAGGTTTGTGAGCCATGTCTCCCACAGTTGTACTTTCTAGTAGCTCACCCTTCAAAATGAAACAGATTATAATTCTGCACACTATGATATTGTTGAATACAATCAATAAATGAAGTCATAGAAAATTTTCAAAGAAAGAGGAATGGGAATAGAAATTGCCAGACCTTCTGAGCATAATCTAGCAGATCCATTGCATATGCAATACCCGTAATATTGTCCACACGCTGCTCAAAAACAGGAACCCTATAATCATGCCCACAAAAGACTTAGCAAGTTGCTGAAATAAATGCTTAAACTATGAAACTAGTACAGAATAAGTTACCTTGAATATTGATGAGTCACCCACAGCTCATGAAAATCAACAAGAGTTGCACTGGCATCAATTGCAACCACATCAACAAGAGGTGTCATCACCTCTCTAACATATGTATCCTTGATCTCTAGCACATTTTCAATCATATCCTGTTACAAGATATTGAATGTTAGAGCATCTTAGTCACAATACATGAAAAAGGATGATACTTCAAACATTTTAAAGAGTTTAGAAAGGCCTAAATGTAATGATATTAGCATGGCATGCCTATTATGAGGAATCCAAGACTCTGTTGGCTTTGAATGAAAAGTTCAATATCAAGAAAAATCAATGTAAAAGTGAAATTCTCATGCCTAAAGTTCACCTTTAGATCAAAGAAGCTTGCTTCTGCTTATCTTGGTGTAACTTCACACTGATTTTACTCCAATAATGTTGCTTGATTATCATTCGATACCAAACAAAGAGACTATAACTGACAACCTCTTGCAATTCATATTGACCAATAAATAAACAAATGACCTCTTGTATCCAGGAAAACCATAACTAGATTATCATAGTACCTGTTCTTCCTCCTCTATTGCTCCACTCAACTCGGCCCCTCGTAGCATCAACTTCAGCTCATCTTCAGTGACGTATGGTTCACTAGCAAAGAAGAGATTATAAAAATGTGCAGAAACAAGAAAATACTAGTTCAGAAAGCATTCAGTGAAAAGACTTTCAGAAGCATCTGGTCGTAGAAATACAAACAGTAGATTCATGCACTAAAAACAAAGGAGAAAAGAAGCAACACATAAGACAAAGTTGCATAAATGGAGAAATCAGATTTTTGTTCTGTTCATTACCTGTCGTGTGAAGCACATGAGCAAGTGATAGACACTTTAACTATATAACATGATGAATGCAATTTTCATTTGCTTATGAATAAATTGATAAAGCATTTATAAGTGGCTAAACAAGAATTAGATGGTGGACAGCCAAAATTCATTTGCTAAGGTTTATCTGAATCTTTTTCCGAATTTGGCTATACATAACTAGCTCCCATGTAAAAATGCAAGTTAGAAGAAAGATTCAAGAAGTTTAGCATTGACTAACCTTCTTCCTTTTAGACCAAGCATCTTTAGCATTCCCATTGACAGATATGTGACAACTCTTCCGACAGGATACAACACCAATGAAAGCCATGCAATTGGTCTGACCTAAAGGCATTACAAAAAAACATTAGTATGAAGCAGTAGGATTGTCTAGTGAACAGAAGAGCTACAGAACTGCATAAGGTGCATGAACTGCAAACAAGTGCATTTAGCACATGAACTTACCACAAACCTAGCAACTTCTGTGGCATTGTGAACAGCTATACTTTTAGGAGTGATCTCAGTAAGCAGCAATATTGCAACCTAGATTTTTTCAACAAAGGGATAACTGATTAAGAAAACTTTGCAAGAATACAAATATGGATGTCTTAGGGTGTGACAGAGCTTCAAGGATGCCCTAGATGTATGGCTCCATTACTCTTTAATATGTTTTTAATAATGCAAATGCCTTAAATATTAAAAGACTTTAATAACATCATGAATTCAGCCCCTAAAGTGTATGATTACATAATTGTAATTAAAAAGAAACATGTCAGAGGGATAGAATTACAGTGCGCATTAGAAAGACAATTGCTGTAATGTTAAGTGCATAAGACAGGTTCTCCTGCCCAAGCTTTAAATTCCTTCTCATTCACCCCAACCACATTAACTTGAAAAAAAAAACAAAAACAAAAAAAAACTTCACATGAAAAACAAATAAAGATATTCTTTTAGATCTGTCAACCATCTACTTGAGTTCCAAATATTGTGGGCAAGAAAAGAGCCACCATCTCATGTGGTGCTCATTCGTATTGGCCAGAATTAGACACCAACATAGTCCTTTCATCATTGGGGATTCGTATATAATTTAACATGAATTAATATACATATACAGAAACATAACATCGACAAACTTGTACATACAGTCATTACTCCAGTGGCTGCACTAACACCTGCTTCACCAAATATTGCTGTGGCTGCATCTGTAACTAATGCAGTTGCTCCAATGTTTGCCACACTGAGCACATAGATAAAATCCACAATAAGAGATAATTTTCAAACTTGACAGAAAAACTGGAAACAAAAGCAACCAGTCATAAGAAGGTAAGTACGTTGTGCCAATCAGAATAGTTGTCAGAAACCGTGTAACATCACTACGAAGCATTTTGAAGACTCCATCATCAGGCTCTTTTTCAGCCAGCTCCCGAACCTGATAGATTTATGTTGGACAACCAATTAAATCAAAGAAAAATAATCAAGGAGATGAAAACGATATAAAATATGTAAACATGGGTGCCCAATGCAAATTAAGTTCAGAAGGTATTTAGTTTTTAAGATCCATCTCAATTGGAATACAGTATGCCCACAAGGGATGCATAGTATAGCCTAAAGCTCATCAGGTGTTTTACGTATTCCGAATATAAAATTTTAATGCTGCCAACTCAATTTTATACATTGAAGAACTTCAAATTTAATAATATTTGCATTTTCTATTCAGCACAAAATGTTACATGGTAATAAATTTCAAAGCCCAGTAACAACAAAAGAAAACTATTCAATCTAAATTTCCAAGCTATAAAACCCTGATCCTTTTTTCACTATAGGTTCATCAATTAGCACCAAGACAAATCTAAGTTAAGACATAAGTATTTACTAAACACAAAAGCTGTCCAGCTTTTGAACTAGAAGTCCATACCTTCCAGGGCCATATTGTGGTTATCGAAGTCTCAGCCATAGAAAAAAATGCTGATAAACCCAGAAGAGCAGCCAACACCAAACCCTGCTCTTTGAAAACTGCAAAAAGCTGAGAAAGCTTAGGCCATGCGTTCCTCCATAACAATACGCTCTGCCCAATAACACCATACCCAGCATTCACCAAACCTTCAGCTGCAAACACTCTTTTACAACCCAAAGCCAAAACCCCACACACCAATGCACCCAAGACTAGCCCACGTTTGATCAACAATCTTATTAACTCTAAATTCACACCACCAACCGCATTCTCTTCAATACCCAGATCGCCATTAGCTTTACTTAGAGACTCTGAACGAGCTCTAAAATCAGAAACACTACTTTCACTAGAAGCTGAAATACAAAGTGGTCTACCATCGCAAAAGTTTGCAACTTTGGATAAATTACGAGGTGGGTATTGATAATTCTTTCGAAAAACCTTTAGTTGTATTCTAGAAACTCGATTATAACGCAAGAAAGATAAAGATTTTGTACCAGAAACGAAAAAAGGCCGACCCAGAAATGAAGACTGGCATCCAGTTTCCATTGGCGAACGTCACACACTCTCTCAAAAACTCAAAACTTCAGTCGAAAGAGACTGATGGGCATGCAAAACATCAATTCTTTTTGTTGAATTGTTGGCGCCGTAATCGAAAATGAATGAAATTGACAAACTAATTTGAGCTATGCAATATGAAATAAGAACAGTTAAAAATTTTTGGAGAAAACTAAAGGAAGTCAAATGGGAGAATTAAGGGGCGAACAGTGAAGGGTGGACCTGAAGAGGGAAATATCATGCTTTTGAGTTTGGTGGTGGAGGTGATATTGGCTACCTTTTAGCTGTGTTCAGAGGTTTAGTTCGGTTGGCTGGTTTGGTGAAAACTCAAACTAGAGAAGATTCTGAAGAGCAAGTGGCAGCCGATTTGAAATTACATCTTTGCCCTTTTCTATTTTCAGAAGAAATTAAGATTATATATTAATATATAGTCCGGTTTGGTCGAACCGAACCAAAATTTAAACCCACAATTTTTTTCATAAAAAACCAATATTTTTATTTAGTACTAATTTTAGTTTTAGATTGCTTAAAGTTCTAATTAGTTTGACTTTTAATTTAATTTTGATGAGATATGAATTATTGTGAAATTTAAAATTATATTAAATTTTTAATTTTTTAATTTTAAATACATACAATACACAGAGTCGAAAATAGGACATGTTCCGTCATAAAAGAGTAATTTTCATTCATGGTACCTGATAACTTTTAATGAAAGTTTCACTGCAGTTTTTTACCTTTTTTTGTCACTTAAAACTGTATAACCTTTTTTTTTTATTACCAATAAAATGTCTGAACCGATTTCCAGTGAGAGTTAACTACGTGGCATGCCACATGACATCTAACATGGTGACACATGTGACACCTTGCTAATGTGACACCACATACCGCTGACATATAGTGCTATGTGTCACACTTATATGATGTGGTGCTACATGGCAAACTGATGTGGATCAGATAGCTCTACAATTCATGGAACATTTGGATTGTGGTAAAAGAGTTAAAGTGCGCAACAATGCTTTAAAAAGCCATATCTTTTGACACTGGTTGAATTACGGGGCTCATAATATATCTAATTGAATCATATTCAGAGATCTATGCAAAAAATAAGGTTCACCTATCACACCTCATTTTCAAGTCCAAATTCGATTGTTTAAAACTTCTTTTTGCGCTTCAAAAATTTTATGTTCATTTTTTTTATTATTATTTTAGTATTTTATTTGGCATTTTTGCCCTTTTATTTTTAAGGTTTGTCTTGAGCACTATTTTATTCTTGTTGTTCTGTTGGAAAGACAGTTTTTGCCAATTTCAATAGAGAACTTTAATTTTCCAATTTTCGGTATTTATTCGAATCAATGAAATTGATGCCTATTTCCTCATATTTTCGAATCAATCAATAGATTTTCTATAGTTACCCATTTGGATGCCCGACAACATTAGTATAATGAGACCTAATGTGGCATTGGATGCCCGAGACATTAGTATAATGAGACCTTCATTAAAAGGTGAGATACTGTAGTGACATCTTCGCTAAAAGTTAGGTACCATAAGTGAAAATCTCTAATTTTTAGTTAATTTTTATTTGTGAAATTAATTTTTCTTTTTTTTTGGTGATAAAATTTTGAACTTTGTAGTTTTTAAGTGAAAATTTGTGTTTTTAATTTTTATCTCGATTTTTAATGTTACTCACGAGATTAATTAAATTTAAATAGACTTAAATAATACAAATTATAAATTAAAATAATTCATTTAAAAATAAATTTTTTTTATTTTAGAATTTATAAAATATTCAATTAAAATTATACTTTTATTCTATCAAATAAACTTAAATAAAATATTTTATATTTATTATAAGTTAAAGGTATATACTATATATTTCATATATAATTGAAGTTTGTTTGTTAGAATAAAATTATAATTTTAATTGAATATTTCATAAATTTTAAAATAAAATTTATTATTTTTATTTTTCAATGAATTATTTTAATTTATAATTTATATTTTATAAGTCTATTTAAATTTGATTAATCTCATAAGTAATATTAAAAATCAAGATAAAAATTAAAAACACAAATTTTCACTTAAAAACTATAAAGTTCAAAATTTTATCACCAAAAAATAAAAAATCAATTAAACAAACAAAAATCAACTAAAAAATTAGAAATTTTTACTTATAACACCTAACTTTTAGCATAGGTCTCATTATGGTATCTCACTTTTAGTGAAGGTCCCATTATACTGATATGTCAAGCATGCAAATGTCACGTCACTGTCATGTGACACCACATTATATAAGTGTGAGATGCGGCGCCATGTTAACAACATGTGGTGCCACATTAGCGAAATGTGACATATGACACCACGTCAAATGTCATGTGGCATGTTGCACAGTTAGCTCTAGTCGGAAATCGTGTTCATCCACTTTATTTATAATAAAAAGAAAGGTTATACAGTTTTAAGTGATAAAAAAGGTGAGATACCGTAGTAGGACTCTCGTTAAAAGTTGGGTACCATAAGTGAAAATTACCCTTCATAAAAATACATACACTTCACAATCAATTTCTTTACAATCAATGTGGGATCCATCCCACTCTTCGGTTCCAGTTTGAACACATTCCTTCACAAAAATATACACACTCCATTATTAATGTGGGATCCCAAAGAACCAACTTACTCTCTAGTTCCAATTTGAGTTATACAAAACGCATACAACACACACACATGACACACTCCTTTTGACAAATTATGACAATTTTATATAGACATGCTAATCCATATAATCTAAATATGCATACTTCATAATTAATGTAGGATTCCAGAAGAGCAGAAATCATTACTTTTTCATAAGATCTATATCTATATCTATCTATCTATCTATCTATCTATATATCTATATATAATATATAATAACTGAGTACATGAATTTTACCATGTCATATTATTAGTGCCATGTGGCACTTTGTAAGCTGGATAGGTACCCTCCATTCTGCTTCCTGTAGATTTATTTCAGTTATGAGATTGTAAAATTGTGGAAAATGAAAGGGTTTTAAACAACTGTGACCTATAATGTAGGAGACCAACAGTCTTGCTTCCATTATGAGTGTAACAACAATTCTAGCTACGTGATGCACTAATACTAATAGTAGCCTTGGCAGCTTTAGCTCTTCCATTTCAATTTTATTTTAACTAATATTAGTAGTCAATAGTTCAAGATGAAGAACATTACATTTTCTCGAAGCTTTGATGAGCCCAAGAGACATTACTTTATTGAAGAGCTGAAATCAAGCAATGCTCGAAAATTCGAACTCTCTGATATAGTAGGGCATATGATTGAATAAAGGTATTGTTCTGTACTGAGCATGTTTTTCTAATGCAATTGCCTTATCTTTTCCAATATTAGAATAATATGGTTTCATGTTACTTCAGTGTTGATCAGCATGGGAGTCAATTTATTCAGTAGAAGCTAGAATATTGCAGTACTGAGGAAAAGGTTTTAGTTTTTAAAGAAGTGCTTCCTCATGCCTCAAACTAATGACAGATTAATTTGGAAACTATGTCATTCAAAAGGTATGCTTTTTCTTGCTTGCTTGCTTTAAATGGTCACTACCATCAAAATTTTCTTATTAAAAAGAAGGAACGAGAAAGAAATGAAATATGTTATTTCTCTTCACTCTCATTATTTCCTCTGATTTTCTATCTCTTCACTCTTATTACACTTTCTGTAACCATATATACTTATTTCTCTTTTGTAACAATTCTCTTCACATCTCCTTTAATGTTGTCTTTTCTATTGCAGCAATAATGTCTAATTCATTGCTTTTCCATTTTTTCCCCTTAATCCCATTCATCCTTTCTTCT
The DNA here is from genome assembly GCA_949634005.1 of Mallotus japonicus. Taxonomy (NCBI): domain Eukaryota; kingdom Viridiplantae; phylum Streptophyta; class Magnoliopsida; order Malpighiales; family Euphorbiaceae; genus Mallotus; species Mallotus japonicus. The sequence continues at coordinate 18,457 of CATIWK010197185.1, forward strand.
TTCCTTTCAATTTATTTATTTACCATTGTTTTTATGTCCTTGCTTACAGCTGTTCTTCAGACTGCTTTAAGAAACACAAAGGTTAATCTTTACTTTTTTATTTCCCTATTTAATTCAAAGTTTCAATCTTTGTTTCATTAGGTAACTGGGTATATTAAGGAAGTGAAGATGATTCATTGCCTATTTACTGTTTTTGGGTTTTGTTGATTACTGTTGCTGTTGTAATGTGATAGAGTGAGATGAATGTTCATATTGATTTCTACTTGTACTCTTAATGGATTGATGGGAATAAAGAATTGTAAGTAGGAACTAGGAATTTTGCTTATTACCTAGCTTCAAGCCACAAGGATATGTAATTACTTGTGAATCATTATCTTCTTCAAAACCATTTAATCTATTTCTTGTTGAAATATGATAAAAAAAATTAAAAGATGGTTCCTACATTAAAAAAAAGAGAAGGAATGAGGGGGTTAGTTGGTTATAAAATGAACTCCTTGCTTCCTTTGTTAAGTGTGTTAATCACCACTTGTATTTGGTGTACCATTGAAAGCTATTAGCTATACTAGTAGAGAATTTAAGGGAAATTCTTTTGGGTGTACTTGAGCTTTTAGGTATGTATGAGAGTTAAATATAGTAAATATTTTTCTCTTGGTTGTCTTTTGACAACGCTCATGTTTTTTCTCCGTTTTGGAGTTTTCCACGTTAAATTATTGTGTGTTTTTCCCTTTTATTTTTTAAGTATTTTTGTTCAAGTTGTGATCTAAAGGGGCGAAGGTATTTGTTGGATTGTAAGGAGTCAATTTTTCCCAACAATTGGTATCAGAGTTGATGGTTCGGTAACGAGCTTGAAGGCGGCGTAGGAATTTCTTTAAAATCCTTAGTATGCTCTATGGTTGCGGCTTTATCCAATCTTCCACATCAGAAAAGATTTTTTAGAAATTGTTGTGATCCAACTGGAGGTCCTTTAAATACGGTATTGTATTTATTGAGTGTGGTATTGTGTAAGTAAGTGCAACCAAGAAAATTTTATCACAAAGACTATAATCGCCTAAGGAAGTTGGGATTTAAATGGTACCGTTTGTGTCCCCCCAATCTCTCTTCAAAACTTTCTTAGTGCATTTTGTAGACACAATTGTTCACTCAGTATTCACGCGTGAGGTCACTGTAGTAGAAAGTACTGTTTAAGTATATGGAGGTACTGTGCATTGTTGAGCAAAAATGAGCTTCAGATTTGATATTGAGAAATTTGATGGAAGAATTAATTTTGGGTTATGGCAAGTACAAGTCAAGGATATACTAATCCAATCTGGATTGTATAAGGCATTGAGAGGAAAGCCAGCTTCTTTGTCCGAAAGAAAGGAGCCAGATAAATCCGTGACAACAGTGAAGGCACAAAAAAATCCAAGATGAGTGAAGAAGAATAGGAGGAGCTAGACATAAGAGCAACAAGTCAGATTTGTCTCTGTCTAGCCAAAAATGTTCTTGCTAATGTTGCTAGATGGTCATCAATAAATGAGCTTTGGGAAAAGCTTGAGGAAATGTACCGGGCTAAAAGTCTTTCAAATAGGTTATATTTGAAGGAGAAATTTCATAAATTATAAATGGAAAAAGGTAAAAAAATTTCAGACCACCTTAGTGCACTCAATGAGACTGTTTCTGAACTGGAATCTATTTGAGTGAAAATTGACGATGAAGATAAAGCGTTGAGACTTATCTGGTCTCTTCTACTTTTCTATGAACACATGCAAACCGTTTTAATATATGGGAAAGAGAATGTGAATTTTTTAGAAGTGACAAGTAAGCTGATTTCTGAAGAAAGAAGGCTGAAAAATGGAAAGAACAAGTCTTCTGAAAGTACAACATTGTCAGTTTGTGGAAATGGGAAGAAGAAGAAAGGCTCCAAAAAGAAAATTATCTGCTAGGGATGTGGGCAACCTGGACATGTAAAGAAGGATTTTAATCATGGTGGAGCTAATTCGGCTAATAGCTCCAAAAGTCATGCTACAAGTATGGTCGTCTTTGAAAAAGAAGATGATGAACTTTCTACATAAGGAAAGATATATATCCTCATGGAATGATAGTTACCAACTAAGTTGCCATGGAAAAGGATGTATGATAGGTAGCATGTCCACAGTTTACACACGAACATTGGTTAACAGTTGATGCAAGGTGTATGGTAGAATTGATGTCGATGGCTAATGAACTTCCTAGAAAGTCAACTTTAGAAGTTGTACCATAACTTATTAGTAGTTTTTCGACATGAACCGACTGAGGTGAAAATTCTTGGAGTTGGTGAATTCCAAGTATGTATACTCTTATGGTGGAGTATGGCAATTCTTGTTTTTTAAAATTGTGACTGTCATAGCTGATGGTGTTATTGAGGTAGCTGTTGTTCTTTTAATTTTTTAATCATGGTGGAGAATGTTGAAATATGATAAAAAAAATTAAAAGATGGTTATTCCACATTGAAAAAAAGAGAAGGAATGAGGGGGTTGGTTGGTTATAAATGAACTCCTTGCTTCCTTTGTTAAGTGTGTTACTCACCATTTGTATTTGGTGTACTATTGAAAGCAATTAGCTATAGTAGTAGAGAATTTAAGGGAAATTTTCTTGGGTGTACTGACAATGCCCGTGGTTTTGAATTGTAAGGGGTCAATTTTTCCCAACATTTCTATCAACTAATTTTCTCTTCTCTAACAATCCATCATTCCTCTTAACTCTTTGGTCAATTTGTTTTCTCAAATGTAAAGAAATTAATAGTCTCCCATTGTACAAGGTCTTTGAAAGTTCTCTATTCTCTCTATTCAGAACTTTGAACCCAAACCTTATTTTGAGATACAAAGAATACAAAGAGTTTCACATTTCTTAATAAAAGAATAACAAAAATTACAGCAATGCAAATTACATGGAAACAGGGCATGGTAAGTGCTTTGCTTCTTGGTATGTTTAGCAATTCAAAATTTTTTTTAGAGTATTTTATTTAATTTCATTTTGATAACATGAAGGCTTAGCCAATGGAGTTTGGCCTCTTGATACGCATGAAAAGAAAGGAAACAATAGACCTATGATTGACGTTGGTTCTCCTAACTCCTCAGCTTTTTTCTTCTCATTGTTTGAAAATTTTTGAAGCTGGATATTTGTTCTAATACATTCTAGGTCTTTTTACTAGCTCTGTACGTTACTAAAGATATTCAACACTCAGAGACGAATGAAGAGATTTTTGGGGTTCTATCTTTATGTTCTGAACACTTACTTTGGTACCTTTGTTGAGGTACGTGTTTGTGGTCTTAAGAGCTGATGATAATGGGGAAGGAGGGACTTTTACTTTATATTCTTTGTTGTATAGACACGCTTGAGTCAATTCACTGCCCAATTGCCAATTGGTGGACGAGGAACTGTATAAGCATAAAAAGGATAATAATAGTCCAACACCAAATTCAAGTTTTGGTGAAAGATTGAAAGCTACTTTAGAGAAATATAGTGTGTTACAGAGGTTTTTTCTTGCGTTGGCTTTGATTGGGACATGTATAGTGGGTTGACCCCTGCTCTCTCTGGTAATCAAGACTATTCTTGTTTTATTAGTTGTTGGTTCTGGTTTATTTTTTTATTTTGTTTTTTTGGGTGTTTGTGTGTGGGTGCTTTTGATGATAATTGGTTTGAGTATTTGATCGTCCAGGTGATGACTTTTTTGATGTAGTATTTTCTACAGTTTTCAGGTGAACATCACAAATGTAAGATTTTTTTTCTTCCATTTACTATTTAAATTTTCATTGTTTGCAGCTTGTTAATACCTTTCTGATAGTAGACTGATTATAGCTAACTAGACTGAGAAATAGTTGTTTAGTTTTGTGTTTCTTTTGGAAAAAAAAACCTGTATGTGATTTGGCTGTAATTATTTGATTTTGTTGGCACCATAGCAATTTCTAGGTTCAGTTTCCTTTTGTTTATATTTAGTATATTGAATTTTCATTAACCTTATAATTGATGTACTATATTCTTGAAGCCCATGATGCCACTTTATCAACTTCTGCAAAATTTTGTCAGTTATAATGTTGAACTAGCATGTTTCAGTTACAATATCATTGTTCAATATACTATGATGAAATTTGATAGTATGCAAAATAACATAGTCGTTTAGGATTATTTTGTTGATTTTCTCTTTAGTTTGCATTAGTACTGTGTTTAATTATTGCATTATTATTGCATTTCATTTCGTTTCTTATGTTTTTATGTTCTATATATGATTTGTAGGTCTTTTTAGGCTAATCTTATACCTATAGTAGCAATGGAGTGCATTTGAATGAAGTTTGGAAACAAAGTTGGCAAATGAGAATTGGTGCCGACTCATCCTTATGGTGCCGACTCGTAACAGTAGCCATGTGTGCTAACTCACACTCTACTCGGCACAGTGGTGCCGAGTAGTTGCTGCACCCATTCTTCATGACTTTACATATTTGGCTTCTTTTAGAAGATGCACGAATTGGGATGTGTAGAGGGCCTATAAATACATGTATTGACATTGTTTTATAACATAAGAAATATAAGAAAATACTTAGTTCATTTTTTTATTTATTAGTATTGTTTAAGTTTTGATTAGAAAAGAATTATTCTGGATTTTTATTGAAGTACATTCAAGGAAGTCAAGATTTTATTCAAGCAGGCTGTTAACATTCAAAGTTCTATCTTTTTCTCTACTAATTCTTGAATGTTATTTATCTTCTAAGTGTTGTTTGAATATGTTTATTATATATCTTTGCTAAGTTATTGTCAACAGAATTGCAAGAAAGAATAAATCAAGGAACTATTCTTTTTACAATTATATGAATGGGTTGATTTTAATTGAGTATTTAAATTATGTTATATATGGTTAGCCACTATGTATGACTTGTTAATCAAGTGTATATAATGGAAATTAATGCACTTTGGTGGAATTACAATTGAAATCATTTAAGGGTTAGGAATTTACTCGGAGATAAGCGATTCTCCTTAAAGGATTAAAGAATTGACATAGTATTTATTAATTTTTATTTATCTCTATAATGTGATGAGAATACTTGTAGACTCTAAATAGAATTTCCTTTAGTTGACAATGAGAATTGCTCTTAAAGATATTTAGTCATTTTCTCCATTCATTTCATATGATAAATTGTTATTTTCATTGTAGTTTCCTTGACAAATT
>CATIWK010197210.1:0-14523 GCA_949634005.1 Mallotus japonicus
TGTAATAGACTGGATAAATGAGGAATGGAGTCCTCAATCAAGTAACTTCTCAACACAAATCATACCAATACATTTTCTCGTCCTAATAGTGAATGGCTCCACTTCCTTTCTCTTTTTTTTTTCTTTAATTTAAAAAAAAAAAGACCGAGAGGAGAAAAAGTAGACAAAAAAACTAAAAAGGATTAACCCATTTTTGGTTTTGCATTTTTATTTTTTTCCGGATCTTATCCCTGCACTTTTATTTCTATACATTGAGTCCCTACACTTTTATTTTTCAGCACATTGTGTCCTTAATTTGACGGTAATTTCAAACTCCGTCAAATTAAGAGCTCAATGTACGCCAAAATAATAGTGTAGGAACTCAATATAGAAAATAAATAAAAGTGCAGGGGTAAAATTGAGGTTATGCCTTCTACTATATTATTTTTCAATTAAATCCTATAAAAAAAAATTTTACAATCAAATTCTATAAATTTTAATTAATATATCTTATATCAATAAATTTTTTTATACTTGAATAAACTCAATTAGTTTTATCAATATTATAATTTATGTTATATTTTAAATAAATTTTAAACTCAATTGTATTTCAATTAGACAATTTTAAAAATATTTCTTTAGAGTAGGCTATTTTACAACAAATATTTGAAGAATAATATATTTTAATTAATAATTTTATATTTATTATAAAATATAATTAATTTAAGATAAAATAGAAAAATTTGTTATATTTTGTCTTAAATTAATTATATTTTGTTATAACAATTAAAATTATAATGAAAATATGTTAACATATTTTATTGTTCAAATATTATTATAAAATAGCCTAACATAAAAAAAAATAGTTTTTAAAAGTTATCTAATTTAAATTTGATACTTGGATAAAAAAATTTTGAAATTTAAATCAAATTATAATATTGAAAAAATTAAATGAGTTTTATCCTCATAAAAAATAATTTTCATTTATGATATATTAATTGAAATTATATATTTAAAAATAATTAGAAATTAATAATAATTGCCAATGTAACTAATAATTTAATTAAAATTTCTAGAATTTGATTGTAAAAAAATTTTTTATAGGATTTAGTTGAAAAATAATATAATAATTTATAAGGCATAACCATTATTTTACCCCCTGTACTTTTATTTTGGTATGGATTTTCTCCCTACACTTTTATTTATGTACATTGAGTCCCCACATTATTATTTTGGCGTACATTGAGTTCTTAATTTGACGGTGTTTGAAATGTACCGAAAAATAAAAGTGTAGGGACTCAATGTATAGAAATAAAAATGCAGGGACGAAATTTGAAAAAAATAAAAGTGTAAGGACCCAAAAATGAATTAAGCCAACTAAAAATAATAATCCTATACCTAATTTACTAGGAAATGTTCATTGTAACTGTAATCAACTAATGATAATTCAACAATTGAGCAGTCTAAATTATTTAATTAAAAAAAAAAGCAAAACAGCCACCTGTTAGGGATGAAAAAATTTAGAAAAAGATTACAAATTTATTATTATGAGAATTTCAACCATTTAGGATATTTTTGATATTTGAATTTGTTACTTTGTGGTACCTTGCAAGTATTCTTACCTCAGTTTTATCACAAGGTATTTTTGCTTATTATGAATTGAAATTAGATAAGAGTATCTTTCATCACTTATTATATTCTTTTTATTTTAGGAGAAAAGAAACTTCATTGCAAGGAGCTCTCATGAGCTAAAATAGAAACAAGAAACTTAGGAGGATGACACCAATCCTGAACACCACCAACATGGACAGCAGCTTGAGCACAAGCATGAGCTGCTGAATAAGCGGTACGATAAACAAATCGAATTGAAACTCGATTAAAATGCTTTAACAAATCAATACAGTCACTAATAATAAAGCCTAAGGGAGAGCTAGCACACGGAAGGGAGAGCGCCTGGACCACCTGGAAAGAGTCTGACTCTACGATACAATTATCAATACCCTCAGCTTTCAACCAACTTCAAGCCTCTCTAACCCCGATAGCCTCTGCTTCTCTCGGCGCATGTCTAACAGGAAGAGAAGAAGTTCTCGCCTTAATAAGCTTCCCAGCTGAATCTCTTAAAACAAAGCCAAACCCAGTCAGAAAGGAAGTTGAAGGCACTGCAACGTCAATATTTAACTTTACTGAATCAGTCGAAGGTTTTGTCCAAACCAAATCTCCCTTCGCCTGCACCACCTCTTCAAAGTTTAACTACAGACGAGACCTTTGTAATTTCTACCAGTTAAACAACTGCTGACCCATTTGATTTAGAATTCTTTAAGCCGATGATGAGTAGCCTCTCCAAACCTTGCAATTCCTATTAAACCACAGGTTGTAACAAATGGATGCAAATAACTCAACATCAGTTGAAGATAAATTATTAATGATGGAAAACAAAGAATCTCTGATAGAAGCCTAAACTAGAGGACCAATCTGTAACTTCGCCAAATGCCAACAATCAAGTGCAGTAGGACAAAAAAATAAAAGATGAGAAATGGTCTCAGAGGTGTGATCATAAAGTGGACAACAACCATAAATCAAGACATTCTTACTGTGCAACACATCTTTCGTTGGAATATACTCCCAGGCACAACGCCACAGCAAATTACGGATCTTAGCTTGGACTTTTATCTTCCACAACCTCTGCCACACCGGATGCATCTGCCAATTACATTCTCCCACAATCAACCGGTAATAACTTTTAACTGAGAAAAAACCATTAATAGAACAAATCCAGTACCAGCTATCTTTCGTGCTTCTACTGCTCAGTGGGGTTCAAAGAACAATCTGAGCTTCCTGTTCACTAAATAAATCATTTACTAGATCATGATCCCATCGTCGAACTCCTGTCTGAAAAAGATAATTCACAGTCCGTTTAACTAAATCTTGAGGCAACTCTGAATGACTACAACCATCTTCCTGAGAGTTTAACCATGGATCACCCCCAATATGAGTAGATGCCCCATCCTCAATCCTGATTCTATCACCTTTACGAATAATTTCTTGAGTAGCCATTAAACTTCTCCATATAAAACTAGGATTACTGCCCACCTTAGCCTGTAGAAAAGAAGATTGCGGGTAGTACTTTGCTTTAAAGATACGAGCCACTAAAAAAGAAGGATCAACGAGCAATTTCCAGCACTGTTTGGCCACCATTGCCAAATTAAATTCATACAGCTTTTTAAACCCCAACCCTCCATAGTTCTTCGACATACTAAGCCTATCCCAGCTCAACCATCTAATCCCTCTTCCTTGTCCTTGGGAAACACTCCACCAATACCCATTCATCAATCGCTCAATTTCAGAATACAAACACTTAGGTATAAGAAAAACGTTCATGATAAAATTAGGAACAGCATGGGCCACAGATTTTAATAAAATTTCTTTGCCTCCTCTTGAGATGAACTTCGAATGCCAAGAGTGAATACGGTGCCATACACGATCTTTAATATAACTAAAAACCTCACGCTTGCTTCTACCAATTAATGTAGGAAGACCAAGATAAAATCCCTGATCCTGCACCACTGGAATATTAAAGAGACTCGAAATCTGCAATTGGAGGTCATTCGCCACATTCCTACTAAACATCAAAGAAGACTTCACGAAGTTCACAGACTGCCCTGAAGCTAGTTCGTATAGCTGCAAACAATGTTGAATCTCCTCGCTTTCCTTAATATCTGCTATGAAGAAGAGATAGCTGTCATCGGCAAAAAACAAATGAGTAATCTGAGGAGCATTGCGAGCAAGACAACAACCATGAATTTGATTTTGATCCGCCTTAAACTTCAACATAGCACTCAATGATTCAGCATAAATAATAAAAAGATAAGGAGACAAAGGGTCTTATTGACTTAATCTTCGTTGTGGAACAATAGAACCGGCTACATCACCATTATGGCACACCGGTAGGATACAGTAGACACACAAAACATAACCCTTCGAACCCATTCAATATGAAACCCCATTTTCAACATAACACGTTCTAAAAAGACCCATTCTAAGCGATCATAAGCCTTGGACATGTCGATCTTAAGAGCAGTCATCCCCTTTCTACCCCTTCTACGCTTTTTGAAATAGTGAGAAATCTCAAAAGCCAGCATAATGTTGTCAACAATGGAACGACCACCCACAAATGCACTCTGACTATCAGAAATGAGATCCGGTAATAAAAGCTTAAGACGGTTAGCCAAGACCTTGGGAATCACCTTATAGGCCACGTTACACAATGCAATAGGCCTTAAATCTGCCATACACTCCACTTGCTTCTTTTTGGGGATTAAGACAATAGACATTTCATTCAGAACCATTGGGAAAGAGCCTGTTGCCATGAAAGAGTTACATAAAGTAACCATATCCCCACCCACTTCAGGCTAAAATTTCTGAAAAAAGCATGGGTTAAGCCTATCCGAACCTGGTGATTTCTCTGGTTCAATGCTAAATACGACATCCTAAACTTCACTAGCAGTGACTGGACCAAGAAGCATTTCATTCTAATTTTCTGATACTCTTGGAGAGAGACAGTCAAGAAATTGTGAATCCTCATTCCCATAAGACTTAAAAATGGTACTAAAATACTCCAAGATGACTTGCTTGACCTGATAAGAGGAATGGTACCAAACACCCAAGCTATCCTTTAGAGCATGAATGTGATTAGCCCTTTTATAACCAAATGCGAAATAGTGAAAGAACCTCGAATTAGCATCTCCACGCTTAAGCCAAAATTGCTTAGCACACTGCCTCCAATAGATTTCTTGATCCACCAGAATACGATCATACTTCAACTGAGCAACAAAGAAATCCTGAATGCCATGCGGGTCTGACCGAGAACTAAGGCGTTGAATCTGCTTCAAACACTGATCTAGCTCACGCCAGAAGTTCCTAGAAATAGAACGACCCCAAGATGACAAAGCTAACCCACAAGAACTGATCTTATCAGGAAGAGAGACAGAGTGATCTGACTAGTACTGATGCATAATTTGCCAACACTCATCATAATTGGCCCATAGATTTTTAGAACGAAAATAATTATTCCGATGACCCTGCTGGCCACCCTTCAAACTAAGATAAAGGGGAATATGGTCGGAAGAGGACACATCCAACACCTTGATAACCGCCGAATCAAACAAGTCATGCCATGAACTAGTAGCCAAACCTCTATCAAGCTTCTCCCTTCCCAATTAGTCAAACCTCTAGACTGCTCCCAAGTAAACTCCTTCCTAAATGAAGAGATTTCCGATAACCCACAATCAGACATAGTAGAACAAAACCCATCCAATAAATAATACGGATATGAAGTACCACCCAATTTCTCAGAAGCAAGCAAAAAATTGTTAAAGTCCCCCAAAATGCACCAGGGAAAAGAGGACAAAGCTGCTAACATGTGAAGAATCCGCCATGACTCAGTGCGCCGATTCCGCTCAGGAACCCTATAAAATCCAGTGAGTCGCCACTTATCAAAGCCAGCCATCTCTACTGAAACATCTATAAAATTAACATTTGATTGTAAGATAGTAATCTGAACACTACTATCCCAAAAAAGTACAAGTCCTCCACTTCGGCCCACTGATTCAACATCTTCAAACCCAGCAAACCCCAAACTATTTTTAATCTTCTCCACCTTATCCAATTTAGCCAATGTTTCACATAGAAAAATGATGTTGGGCCTAGTTTGAGAAACTAGGTCCTTCAGAAAATGAATTGCACGTGGGTTGGCCAGCCCACGGCAATTCCAAGCTGAGCAATTCATGGCTCATGGTGAGCCTGAGCATCAGGACCCACCGAAAAAGAAATCATTGGCTAGAATCCAGAGCCTGATTAATAAGCCCAAAGATAACAACCCTTGTATTTGATTCATCCATAAAACCACTAACATGCTGACCCAACTCAGGATCCTCACTTCGGCATCATTTTCCATCCGTAACTACCAGCCCTTCCATGTCCATAGCAGACTCATCATGATTCTTGCCTATAAAAGGGGAAGGATTAGTTATCTTTCCTTGTAGAGAATTAATACCTGTAAAATGTGCCCTATTATCGCCAGTACCTCCTCTGTTAGTGCCCATTCCTTTCCCTATCCCTGTTAAAAACTCTCCAGAATTAGTGGGATTCAGGTTACCGCCACTTCACCTTAATTCACGCTTACCATAATCATCTTTACTCATCCAAGCTTCCCCCGACTCTGTTCGGAGCCACCTCTCCACTGAATTCTGGCCACGCCGAGGAGCTGCTCGGAGCCATCCCCCAAACGACTTATTGACAAGAAGATTGGGATTAGCAAAAGCAGATTCACAAAACTTCTCAAAGTGACCCAACATGCTACACACAAAATAAAAAATCGAGAGGCGTTCATATTTAAATTCCACACAGCACCATTAGGATCCCTGAAGTTTAATTTTCATCCTCGTCCTCAACGGTTTATACACATCTAGCTGCACCCTATCTCGCAAATAAGTTCGCCATATACTGCTGAAGTTGTTATCATCAGAATATAAGTATGAACCAACTGAGCCAACGATGCACTAGAGAATCCTTTCTAACCGGAGACCAGCCGGAAGGTCAATCACCTGAATCCAAAAGTCAGCAAATTTGAATTCCATGTCCACCGGGTCGATCGAGCTATCATATTGTTCAAGAACTAGAAGATTCTGATCAAAAGACCAAGGCCCTTGTCGCTAATTATATTCTTATTTTATCATTCATTGTTCTATATCACATGGAGCCATCAGATGAGCCCAATCAGAGCAAATTAATAATTTAGTGAAAAATTTAGAATAAACCATTGGCAATAATTAACTAAATGTAGGGAGTCAATTATTGGCTATCATGTTAATGTAAACATAAAATCTAAAAATAAGCAAAACATAAATGAGTTGCTGTACCCAAAAAAAAATTGCAACATAGTTTGATTCAAAGTGCTCAACATACAGAAAAAAATTGTTGAAATTATATGGAAAACACTCACATTTCTTCCCTTCCAAAAAAATTAGACAAAATATTTCTTGTGGTCGGGAACTTTCTTCCAATCTTCAGGCCTGCTAATATGAAAATTATAATAACCAACAAAAAGTTACTAAAACACCAGCAAGGCTTACATATAAATCTCAAAAATTCATCAAAGTCAAAAATTCAACTGAAGAGGTATCCCATATTCCAAGATTATATCGTCAAGTTCATTTTGAATTAAAGGCCAAACAGAAAAAAAAAAAAGAAATACAACAAACTAATGATTAATTCTAAAATAAGATAATGGGAAATAAAGGTAGGTGCTCGAGGAAAATAAAAGTTGAGAAGAAGATAAAGATGCACAAAAGAAAAAAGTGTTGAGAAAGAGAGTTACTGAGAGTTGCATCAGTAAAAAATCCAAAATACTCACCAGAGCTAACATTGGCATTGCATCTAAAAAAAATCGATGATATCTATAAATCTTTAATAAATATTTACATGAAAATATCAAAATGTTAAGAAAACAAGAACATATATCATTTAAAATTTTATCCCTAAAAGAACACAATGCACTGAAAAAAAGGTCAGTAATAGACAAATTTGCTGTCGAAGTACAGAACAACAATCTTAAAACTGAAAATGATTCAATATTTGATAAAGCAAAGCAAAAGAACAGAAGGTTGGTATTCATTTAGATTAAAAACATAATTAATTAATTGATAAAATTGAAAAGAATTAAGACGCAAAGAAAAACCTTGGCAGGCCAAGCAGGGAGGCCTTTGACTTTAGCAAAAAGGAGATCGCCCAACTTCAATTGACTCTTCGCCTTTTCCTTATTCACTCCATTTTTACGCCCTGGAGCCATAGGCGATGCTATTGCTGATTGCACAAGCAGCAAAACAAAAATAAAACAATATATAATACCCTAAAATACAAGAAAGAGAATTGCAACCGCTAGAATTAGAGAACAAAATCGAATTGACTAGAATAGAATAGAAAAACCCTAAATAAGTACTCGAATAAACCCCACCGGAGATTCAGCCGGCGGCTAAGTGCCGGTTAAGGTTCCGGCAATAAGGAAAACTAGGACACAGGATGATGAGACGAAGCAAGAAGGTTTTGCATTGGGAGAGTTAAAAAAAATTAATTTTCAAAAAAAAAAATAAAAAAAGTTAAATAAAAAATTTCAATTTTAGAGATTTCTTATTCAACTTTTCGGAATAGTTCAAAATCTCTAACACTATGCTTCGATCTAGGGGAAAACAAGGGGAACGGAAGGTAACTGGTGGAGAATATATTCATATGTTATTTGTCAATTATAAATATTTTTAAAGGACAGGGAATTAAAAGGAAACCATTTCCTCTCATTTTTTTTTTGCAGAAGGGGAAAATAAGTACACCCTAATAAGTTAGGGTGTAAAAATTTTTTTCTCCTAGGAAAATAAATCAATTTATTTAAGTAAACATTTTTATAACTGCTATTTTATTGATAATCAAAAAACACTTTCATATTTTTAGATTTTTTAAAATTTATTATATACGTACGTTCTTTCATTTTAATTTTTTCATTAACCTAAAAATTATTTTTAGGTTGGTTTTTTTCCTATATTTTTATGAATAAATTTTTTTATATTACTAGTTTATTAATAATTTGATACAGAAAATTTGTTTATATTGATAAATTAGTATATCTATGTAAACAATAACATATTTTATTGGAGCATATAGGTAAATCAACAAAATATATGTATAATTTAAAATATAAAAATATAATATAAATATGTGGGAAGAATGTATTATATAATGTAATATATTGGTTTATTAGTCTTTTTACAATTATTATTTTCATTCTCCTTCTACTTATCTAAATACAATTATAATATTTCTTCTTACTTTACCTTTCCATTTATTTTTTTATCATCCAAATACAATTAGATCTAAAATTTCTCTCCCCTTCTGTTTCTATTATCTTCCCTTTCCTTTATATTCCCTTCCCTTCCCTTCCCTTCCCTTCCCCTTGTGCTGCCATGCATAGTGTAAAATTCATGCTTCCTATACATGCTCACATCATTACTTTAAGGATAATAATTTTTTATCCTATAAGTTAAATGGTTTTACAAATTAGTTCTAAAAGAAATTTCTTTCACAATTGAGTCCTTAAAATTTTTAAAATTCTCACCGTTAGTCTTCGTTTGTTAATTTGGATGGAAATTGCTTACATGGAGCAGTAGACCCCACTTAACTTCATGCTTCACCTGCCATATAAACACACCCAATCCACTTGGCAGCCACATCATCATCTTCTTCTTCTTCCATAATGACTCCACCTCTGAATCCTCTCCACACTGTTCTCCTAAATTTCATGCTTCATGTTTCATCTTCAATGACTGAAGCTAAACTAGTCACCATCTTAGCCCTAATATGAAAACTCTTGGGTTTGGGTTTAATCTTATGAGGCTTCCATTCTTTCATCACCATCAATTTCCCTTCCTCCACAGTAAATTTTTTTTGGAAACACAAGCACAAGGGACCAAACTCTACTCCATGTGAAGGAAAAAAATAATACTTTTACTTGAAGGAAAAAAAGGAAAATCACAACATGGTAGAATCATAACTTGTCAAAAAACAAAAACAAACAAAAAAAGCCTCCAACTTGAGGTGCGGATAATTACTATAAGAAAATAAATATTCATCCAAAGTTTCTTCCTTTTATTTCTTGTGGAGTTGATTCAATTTGCTGAGAGAAGAGAGGCAACCTATTTAGAGAAAAGGGTTGCCTGCCCTTTTATGAGATTGTTGTTTTTTGTTCGTTTCTCATGCTCATGCTTTAGCATCACAGACAAGTATATTTTTTATTACTCAACCTGAAAGATTGTTATAGTTAAAAAGGGTATCTTTAAGAATCTTTGCATGGTCAGCTATTGTTATGCTTTGCTGCTTTCATTTGTGTTTTCTTTTGGGTTATCAATAGGATTGGTTTTAAATTATAAATGAGTCTTTTTCTTTTTTTCTATATTAATGAGAGCATGTTACGTATTGGTGAAGATGGATTTGGGTATTTTCTTTGTTCTTGGTAAAATTAGGAATCTTACGTATTGGTGGAAGACTAGACTTATGGTGGAACTAGATTATTTTTTTTTTAGAAGTTGAGATTTTTGTAATTCGACAGTAGACCATAGATTTTCTAAGTAAAGATTTTGGGAATAGATCTTCATGGAATAGGGTGTTTTATTGCCCGGTACCATGCTTGGTGCTCATTTTGATCTAGTTATGGACTTTGACTACATGAATAAATTGTTGTTAGAAGGATGCTGGTTGGAAACAATAGATGGATCTAAGTTCTTTAATACTTGTCCTTTTAGTTCTGCTGCCATAGATTCATTTCTATGGCCTATTTCAGAGATCAACAATGGTGATTTGGAATCTACTCCATCTCAGAAGAACAATCCCTAAGAGGACATATAAGTTTTTCCCAGGAATTCGCCCGTGAGTGAATCGTCATTATGGAAGAAGAAGAAGAAGACGATGATGATGATGTGGTTTTAATGTGGCTGCCAAGTGGATTAGGTGTGTTTATGTGGCAAGTAAAGCATGAAGTTAAGTGGGGTCTACTACTCCATGTAAGCAATTTCCGTCCAAGTTAACATACAAGGACTAACGGTGAGAATTTTAAAAATTTTAAGGACTTGATTGTGAACAAGATTTCTTTAAGACTAATTTGTGAAAACCACTTAAGTTATAGGACTAAAAAAGTCATTATCCCTTACTTTAATCAGAGAGCTAGTGTTTTAAAATTTTTTAGCCATTAAGTAGAGCTTTTAATTCTGTATTGTCCCAATGCAACCCGAGCTGCTGATTTACTATTAGAAAAATTACATAAAAATCCTAACCTTTTATGCCACTTGCAAATAATATCATAGTTTAATTTTACTATCAATTTTACCCACATCGTTTTAAAAGTTTGCAAAACTAACCCTCCATTAAAATTTCTTTAACGAACAGCTAACGAGTCCGTTAGTGGAGTCCATTTTCTGACACGTAGGACTTACAGGTGCTGACTGTATTTGAGTAATTACATATAGAATCCTAACATTTATTAAACTTGCAAAATAAATCCTAATATAAAATATTTAAATAATTTTAATTAAAAGTTTTAAAATTTATTAAAATTGTTAGAATAATTTTAATAAAATAAATAATAGAAATAACTAGGAAATTAAATGCTTATTATTAATAAAATATTCTTAAATATTTAAAAATTTAATAAAAATTACAACACATAATTTAATATATACTTTAAGATTAAGAAAATATAAAAATATGAAAATTCAAGAAAAGTACTAAAAAGGAGAACCTATTAGTGATAACTAATGAAATTATTTTTGTGATTAATTTTACCTCCAATTTGATAAAATTAAAACTAAAACTAATTTATAAAAATATTTTTATTTTTATTTTATGTATTTTATTATGAAAATTTTTTTTACTGTGTTTTTTGAATTTTTAATATTATTATATTTTAAAACTTTTCATATTTTTTATTGTAAGAGCATGTACAAAAAAATTTTCATAATAAAATACACAAATATAAAGCTAAAAATAAGTTTTTGTTTTCTATAAAATATTTATAATTTTATTTAAATTGGAGTAGAATTGATCTCAAAACATTTCATTAGTTAACAATAATACTTTCTCCTTTTTAGTGTCTCTTTTCGAATTTTTATATTTTTTAAATTTTAAAATATATGTTAAATTATTTTTTATATTTCTTTGTGAAATTATTAAATATTTAATAATATTTTATTAATAATAAAGTATTGAATCTCTCACTTTTTTTTGAAATAAAAGACAGAACTTCATTACTTAAGATGACTATCTTTAGCTAGTACATCCAATACACTTTCAGGAGGGTAAAACCAATCTTGAGAATCAGCAGAAGCATGAGATAATTTGGCAATTCTATGAGCTAACTCATTTGTTGACCTTTTAACAAAACGAAACTTGACATTAGGAATCAACTTTGACAAAGACAAACAATCCAAAATAACCAAGTCATAAGCAGAATCCCCAGCAGGATTGAGGAGACTAGAAACAACAACCAATGCATCTAATTCAACAATAATAGCAGTAAAATCAAAATTTTTTACCCAACTGAGAGCCTCGCGCACAAATAGAGCCTTTGCATCTCAGGGAGGGAAATCACCAACCAAAATTCTCAACCCTGCAGACAAGAACTTCCCGTTATGGTCACGGAAGACAAACCCACAATCAACACAGTGTGACTGAGGGAAAAGAGCAGCATCCAAATTAAGCTTTACTTACCCCACAGGCGGACTAGTCCACACAACATCCCCCTAAACACTATCATCCACTAGGTGAACCCTATTTCCAAACTTGCCTTTAACCACAGACCAACGATGAAAAAAAACCCCGCATTATTAAGAACACCCGCCACAAAACTCCTTTGACCTTTCGACACCATACCATTTCTATTATTCCATAAAGCTCAACAAATACATGCAAATAAATTTACATCACCAGAACTTAGGCGCTTAAACATGCAAAGCAACCAATCCTTAATACACATATCTCCTAAAGCAATAACAAAGAACCCATATCTGGCCTAGCAATCCAATGCAAAAGTACAAGAATATTAAAGATGAGAAGTGTTTTCCTTACCTAGAAGACACAAAGGATAGGTTTCTTCGACCAGAACAAATTTGGACCGAAGAGCTATTCTTGTTGGAAGACACTCTAATGCGCACTGCCAAAGAAAATGCTTAACCTTCACCGGAACTACTAATCTATATAATTTAACCCATACCTCACTTCCAACCTACTAAAATCTCCTTGAATGACACAGTAGGCACTCTTAACTGAGAAAAAGCCTTTAATCGAAGGGTACCAGATCCATTGATCTTCCACTTCCCGTAGAGGAAGAGGAATTTAAAAAATAAAAATCCGATATCTTTCATTAAACAAATCATTCACCACATCGATGTCCCAGCTTCGTTGATTGAGTTGAAAAAGTGAAGATGAAATTGAGAGCGTAGATGAAATAAAACCATCAGATCGACATGGCAGCCACGGATGAGAGCCAATAACAGTGGACTGACCATTACCAATTCACACTCTCCACCTAATGATATCCTGAGCAGCAAAAAGGCTACTCCAAATAAAACTAGGGTTATACCCAAATTTAGCATCAACAAATGAAGAAGAAGGGACGTAGCGGGCCTTAGTATAAGATTGCCAGATTAAAATGTCTGAGCTTTTAAAACTAAGTCCACCATATTTCTTAGGAAAGCAAAGTCTATCCCATGAATGCCATTTGATTCCCTTATTGTTCATGTTGTTGTTTTTCCACCAGACGTATTCATGCTCAGTCAATGTCAGAAACAATGGAAGCTAGAAGAAGAAAAATATTCATTACATAATTCGACAGTGATTGAGTTACAGATTTCTACAAAACCTCTTTGCCTGCTTTAGAAAGTTGTTTACTGCTCCAGTTTTGAATTTTCTTCCAAACTCTATCCTTTACAAATTGTAAAATCTCAGTTTTCCTCTTACCAATGTGTTAGTATAAATGTGTTTTAGTGCCATTTTTATTATCTAGAAATGACATTGTACTTTTATCCCTATGGCAATTAAATATTCATTTAAATAAAGTGTTTGTTTATTTAAGTATTTACCCTTTAGCATTACGTTAAATAAATTTATTATCAAGAGTTGATAATATAAGCTACAAATTTATTTAGTACATATGCTATAAAGTGTTCATAATCGAAAAATTAATATCTGGGTAATATTAATTAGATTATCACCTCTGTCTATTTTCCTTGATTAGTATGTGATACAAATAGTAGGAGGTAGTGAGTCACATGCTACTTGATATGAGATATCAGAATAGACATGTGGATACTCATGTGATGGGTGGATCGAACAGTGACATTAGATTTATGATCGCAAGGATATTTACTTATAGTCAACGATCACAATCTAGGTCATAATGGTGCATATAGTGTGACACCTGTTAAGGATGTCCGGCATACATTGTATGCATGTGACTAATAAATAATATATCCATAAATGTCCAATTTTTAGTTCATCAGTCAATATATGTAACAATATTTATTTTTTTAACACGATGTAGACACCCAATTTCGGGATAGCTGAGTATCGATGTGACAGAAAACTCCGATGATGAGAAAATCATGAATAAGTCTTTAAATATTTGAGTTCGGAATCTCGAAACGGCTTGATTGTATTTTTAAAGATTTCAATTTGATTTTAAAGGACTCAATTGTGAAATTTTGGTTTTTATAGGGATCTTTTTGTAATTAAATGTGAATTCCAAATTTCCGATCAGAAATCTAGAATTTCTATCGGAATTCTAGAATTTCGGTCAGGATTACAGCGCGCTATTTTTGTTTTTTTAGTGTTTTAACGTAAATAAAACTCATTTATCTCAACTTTGATTGGTTCAGTGATGAGATAATGACTTTTTTTAGGTGATAATTAAGTAATTAATCTCTAATTAATTACTGAAATTATCAGGGAAAG
>CATIWK010197230.1:0-10910 GCA_949634005.1 Mallotus japonicus
AAAGATTGAACATTTACCCGCTGTTTTTCATGGATTATAAGGCATTCCTTCCAATTAATACCATCACCTAGCCTAATGTACACCATATTAATAAAAAAATTTGGATAATAATAAACCCACCTTCCTGTAACAGAAAGTGAAGGCACGTGCTAACTTTTGTAAAATAAGTGTTTAATTGACCTTAAAATAGAAGTTTTGTGCTGATTTGTATCAAAAGTTTAAAATCGAGCAATTGACCCCTTCACATAAGTTCAGGATGTAAATTGACCTTTTGTCCCTATAGAAATGTATTTTCACATGATGGGACCATAAGAATGATTGTTGAGAGAGAGGAGAAAGAGAATTATAAAAAATTAATGAATTAGAGATATTTTATCAAAATTAAAAAGTTTAGATAAATTTGTAAAATACCGTAAACATTTAAATTTTTTATAACAATAGACCTTTTAATTATAATTCCGCAATAAAGATTTAATCTTTTCTATTTGGTATATAGCTTTAAATATTGATTTTCAAAATCTGATATGAAGAGTAATTTTAAATAACCCATATGGCCATTTCATCTTATTTAGTGAACTCTTGGATTTCATTTTATGATCTGTAATTGAAATTGTGCTATAGTCACACTAATAAAGTTTTATGTTGTAAGTTATTCCATTACTTCACAAGCAAATGAGTAATGGGTTCAATGAGAAAAAGAGTTCCCAGTGAATTGACTAGGAACCTTTGTAACTTTTCTTTTAGGTGCAAGGAGACACCTATTGTAATGCAAATATGCATAAACTATACTTCAAATATTAGCCATTTTTGCGTATCTGTATCCCCGTTTTCATGTATTCATGCTACCTAAGTACTTCAATTTAGAAGGTAAATACTTTAATTACAAACCGTTTCTTCATATCCATATTTTTGTTTCCTATATTTCCGTATCTGTGTCTGTGCTACTTAGTGCATAAACAGCCCCTTGAGATATATACAGGGCCACCTTTTTTTTTTTTCTTATTTATTATGAAAATATAAAAATTATTGACCCAACAATTTGTTTTGTATTTTTTTTTTAACATTATACATTGAGAAAGGTTTCAAAAAAAAAACATTATACATTGAGAATTCATTAAAAAATGAAAATTCAATTCCTGATGACTAAGAAGCTTGGCCATTAAGCGAAAACCTTACAACCACAATTTATTATGTACCTGCGTTGTTAGAAAACAAAAGGACTTGTTAATAATATCTCAATGAATCCAACATGCAGATGGCGAACGTAAGGCTGTGCCAGCACTCAAGTATTTTCCTTTTTCGACTTCAAGCATAAAACCAACATGAGAGTTGAGACCACAAAATATTGTAAGATACGGCACCATTGCTAGGGCCACATAATATTTATTTCTGGGAAGTAAAAGTTGGGCTCTAACTGAGTTTTGAGACCTTTCTGATCTTGAAAACGACTTCAGAATTAGCAATTCGAAATGTGTCCCCCCTAGTCTATTTAATATCTATAACTGAAGTACACCAAAATATTTGAATTTAACTTACGAGAGCCACTTTCAATTTCATAAACTAAACTACATACAGGCAAAAGAAATTCATACTAAAAAAATCAAAGCATGATCAACCATGTGTAGGATACCGTTTATGCCTTAGCTGCTGTCGAATATCTGTTTCGTAATGTATAACTTATGGGAAGATATGCAAGGGGTGCTAGTTTCAATTACTCATCCCCTTGAAAAATTGTCCCATTCACAAACAAGAAAAAACAAAAACATGATGTCAATAGGAACAAACTATAGAGCAGATTTTCTAGGTTGAATCACCCTGTGTCTACGCCAGAAACATGAAGATTAAAAAACAGCATAATAATGATTGAAAACAAGGGTTAATTTACATATACAAGCGAGCTTACCTAAACTGGTAAGCCAATTGGGTGAGAAGGAGCTACCAAGTGCCAAGGCCCAAAAATATTAAGAAATTTACCAAGATGGCCCATCTAGCTAAATTATTGGCTCTGGGATTGAGCCGAAAAACAAACAAAAGACCCTCTTCTATCTTCCCCTCACGAAACGAAGACAAGCAAAAAGACAGGACATGAAATGGTCCCAAGCTCCCAATTCAGCTAAAGCTGAGCTCTGCTGCCTGCTTTTGCATCCTTCTGCATTTCAGACTCTTTTATGTGCACAAAAATTTGAAGGGAAGATGAGCATTTCCCTTTCTGATACTTTCGCAGGCCTTGCAAAACATACTCGCATGAAAAAAAATTACCCATGTTGCAAGGGGGCAACTAGAAGAATTGCTTAAGCCACTGGTAATTTGCTGCATCCTTCTCTAAGCCTTCCTTTAGCTTGCTCACTTTCTGGAGAGCCTCCTTCAAATCCATAGTTTCTAAGGGCAAATCAGAGAACTCCTTCAGAAATTGATGAGCCCGAGCTGCTCCTCTAGACATATCGTCAGGACCACATTCTCTCTTTCGTTTGGACCCCACCTGAAAATCATAGTTGGCAAAAATCCATATTTAGCCGCTATAAAATGCTGTCAGGTACAGAAAATGGAAGATCAGAAATGCAGCTTTCTTTCACATGAATAAGCTGGCCATTAATGCTACTGTATCATGGGTAAAAAAAAAACTGAAGACATCCATAGTTTAGTCAAACTACGCATGAAAGAAGAGTGACTGGTATTTCTTT
Organism: Mallotus japonicus; assembly: GCA_949634005.1. NCBI lineage: Eukaryota > Viridiplantae > Streptophyta > Magnoliopsida > Malpighiales > Euphorbiaceae > Mallotus > Mallotus japonicus. The sequence goes on from CATIWK010197230.1 coordinate 2,682, forward strand.
TTCTGATGTCTGAGCATCTAGCATATATCTGAAACTAAAAAAAATTATATCACTGGTAACCGCCATAACATAATCATTCAAAAGTTAGAGCCAGGACAAACTGTTGCAACCAAAAACCAAAATTAAATTGTTTTATCATGCAAAATGTAAGATTTTATAAAATTTAACATTTGCAGCTCATACAATTCACCTTATGTTACATATAGAATAGAAGTTTGCAGCTAAAAACAAATTGAGGTGTAACAAGTTTGGAACATGATCAAACAAATAGGAGAAATTTTCACTGTATAGTTCCTACTATAACTGCTGAAAGTGGCTTAGAAAAACACATCACCGGAAAAACCAAAGTATGGTGTTCCTCTCAAAGATTGATTGTTGACAAAATCTATCACATTTTTAGCATCAGTATCTACATGCTTTTTCTGTTTCTTTCTTTCTTTTTTTTTTTTTTTTTTGAAAAAAAAATATATGTGACCTTTTGGTCTTAAGTTGAGCAGTGACTAATGAACTGGCTTTAATACTTGCCATGCAGGGTAAAATCATCAAAATTGTGGAAAACTATCCAAGTTTTCCATTAACAATAAGCCAGCATCTTGTCTAGACTAGTGCAGATTTAACATTTTCCAATGTGATGCCGACGCCACAACAATGTTTTGCTTGTCCAGCACATTATCATATTCATATCCTGTTTAAGCTTATTATAATTTCATCCCATAACTAGATGCATACATCATGAATAAACAGTTGCTACATGATGCCATAATGAGATCAATTATACGCACCTCTTCTGCAGAATCATTTAAAACAATAGCATTAGGTGAGAAATCTTCCAACTCAGCTGCCTTTTCCCTAGCAAGGGCAACAACACTTTCAGGAAAGTTTGCAAATTCTGCAACATGAATGCCAAAACTTTGATCACAAGCCCCTGGTTCAACCTGGAAAATATGATCATATGAAGTGGTCTCAGTGGATGCAGCTTTTCACGTGGTTTAGAGAACAGAGGTCCAATCACAGCAGACTTGCATTTGCTAACAACCTAACACGAGAATCATATTTTCACCTTATGCCATGTACCGGCTAAGACAAATATTATTGGTTGGAGAATTATTAGTGCTGTTGATTAGAATGGTAACTAAAGGTTGTTGACTCATGGGCCAAAAACAAAATGCTTCATATGAGCATTTTGTGCAGGGGTTAGGGCATGCTTCAATATAATTCATGGTTACCTAGGTCCAGACACATGAAGGGATGAGAGAGGCAAAGCAATTGGGCCCTACCAAAATCTAGCAATTTTAGTGTTGCCTGTAACTGACATTTGAGCTTCTGTATCTTAAGGAGGATTTAAATTTAACTCCAGTTGATGGAATTAAACCACATTGTGCCTTAACATCTGAGTGATGAAACCCTTAGTACCTCAAAGAACAATTTACATATTATCTAAAAGTAGATAACATCAGATACAGCAACTTAGAAAAAACAACAGTGCAAAAGAAGCACATGTTCATACTATGTACAGTCAGCTTTATGACCTACAGGAAGGCCAAACATTTTTTCAACCATTTTGAGTCGATTTGAATTCTTACCTTATATAGCATAGTCAGCTTCTGATTTGATGAGTCAATGTGTGCACTGACATGATAGTTTGCCACACCAGTAATTTGCTTCATATGAGGCTCGGTTTTTTCATCAGCCAATGCAGTCAGTTCATGAAAGTGGGTTGCAAATAAGGTAGGTGCTTTAATCACCTCAACGAGATGTTCGCATATGGCCCATGCTAAACCTGAACACCGAGTGAAACATGATATTACAGTTATAAGCATATGGTACACCTATATCCAGCAATTCTCTAAAAATTCAAATGGCAAGCCGCTAGACTACCATTATCTACCAAAGTTGGAAAAAGTCTATTAAGGAAAAAAAGGGAGATGTTATTGGTACTCCACAGAGAATCACAAAGAAGAACTATATATTTCACAACAGTCACGTAACAGTAAATAGAACTCACATGATTCTAAGCAGATAAAAATGAGGTAAGGGTGTCAACCACAAAAAAAAAAAAAAAAAAAAAAAAAAAAAAAACCCTTCAAGATAGCATAAAGTATCTTGAACTTACCAAATCCATCATAAGTTGACGTTCCTCGGCCCAACTCATCAATTATTATCAATGACTTAGCTGTAGCTCCTTTCAGGATTGAAGCAGTTTCAAGCATTTCTTGCATAAAGGTAGAAACTCCACGTAGCTATAAGCAAAGGGAACATATTCACACAGTAAGGATATTGGTATTCACACAGCTAATTTTAAAGAGAAAAAGGCAGAATGAAATTGAACAGCCATATTTTATGATTAGACCATTCAAAATTGATGAAATTAGAAAGAAAAAAAAAACTATTAGCAATTTGTGTAATTGAATAGTATAATACAATAAGCCATAGGACAACCAAAGTAATCATTGATAGAACAAATTTGATTCAATCATTAGTCCCTGAATTAATCATCTAAATCGCATAAATTAAGGGTCCTGTTTATGCTAGGCTTGTAAACATGATTCAACATTCCTAGAGATGAATGTCAGTGATAATGCCATAATCTAACATTCCTACACATGAATGTGCTGGCAAGGGATTCAAAGTTCTCCTAACAAGAGCACTTTCCTTACAGCTCTATCTGGGATAAGAATCAATGGTAGTAGCTTTATTGGTCATTATTGTTGATAAACTACATTTGATATGTTCATAATTTTATCTTCACAATTGTGATATTTTCCAGGACTAAAAAAACTATATTTGCTGCCGTCTTTACTATTTCAATATTCAGTAAAGAGCTTTAAAATCAGAAAATAAAGAACCTAAAAATAATATACAAGAGACCTGGATAATAAATCAATAGAAATAGCGTGCGGACTCAGCAAATCCAATGTACAATAGCATATTGTATTTCAAGACTTTGAACTTCAAGAGATGACACCCTTCAACTTACTTGGCAATCCCCAGCACCAACACGTGCAAAAATGCAATCACGAACTGAAATGCTAGCCTTGTCACAAGGAACAAAGGAACCAACTTGCGCCATTAGAATATTCACACCAACCTGCAGGGGTAACCAAAAATAAAAATATAAAAAATCAAGGAACTTGTTCTCTGCTAACATGCCTCACAAGTAATTGTCCAATATGATACTGAATAGGCATTGGTGTCTCCTATTTATGATGAGGTGTGACATTAAAAAGAAACCTCCACAAGAATGATATGCTATCAACTGGTTTTTTGTCCAATGCATCAATAGACTAAAATATCATTGTAATGCAAAGTTCAAGAGACAGGATAGTAGCAATTTCATGAAATGCAGACAAATGACAGACAAGGTAATGCAACAGAAGTTTTTTTTAAAAAAAGAAAACATACTTGCCGAATAAATGTAGATTTTCCACCCATATTAGGCCCCGTAATTATTTGGAACCAACTCTTTCCCCTGACCTGATTTGTAGAACAAAGCATAAGCAATTCGTGACTTATATTTAACAAGGCTAGAAAATGTGTGATCTTGATCAACTGATACTCACAAGTTTACAATCATTTGGTATAAAATTCACCCAGTCCTGAGCTTCCACACAAGGATGTCTACTTCCTTCTAATATAATATCCCCAACATCCTGAAATAGAATATATGCACATCATCACGTACTGAAGTTCAGTTTTGAAAACAAGAAAAATAAATCAAGGAAAGGAAACAAAGCAGCATATAACAAGTAGTTACTGATGGAGTGATGTCTGGTCTCATGTAGGGGGTTGGACAACTAGAAGCCAAATCAGCAAAACTAAGTAAGACATCCAATTCAGATAGCAAGCCAGCTAACGACTCAAACACCTGCAGTATGAAGCTTCCATTAGTCCAGATTAAGAAACTGATTGGAACAATGATACAACATAAAGAATGAATACCTCAGAGAAAGATGCTGCAGTTTGAACAACTCGATTGACTAGCTCTTTTTGACAAGTCTTGTACTCCTCTACAATCTTTTGGTACTGATCCCCTAACTTCTTAAGTTTTGTGTTTGTGAATTTCACTCCATCCTTTCTGGTTTCAAGCACAATAAATTGGGTGGTCAGCTTTTTCCTTATTTTTGGTTCTTCTTTCTTTGTTATTCTGAAGACATGTCCAAATTGTGTTCCTTTGTCTAACTTCAATCCTTTATCTTGAGGTAGATCAAGATCATAGGCAGTTTGTTTATGCAAATTGTGTATTTGGAGCTCCAAAGACTCCTGCTCATCTTTCAGTGCAGATAGTGCAGAATCATAACTTGGTGAAATCATATACTCTCCATTCTCAAGTTGATCAAGGTCGACAGATGTTTCTACAAGAGCAATGAACTTGTTCAAGTGATCATCATCAGTCAATGACTCAAGGGGATCCAAGTACCTTTCCTTTATCAGTAATGAAAATTGTCCATCATATCGTTCCAGAGCACCTCTAATGTAAGGCAGTCTTACACTTGACTGCATTAAAAAAGCATGCACCCAGTTAAAAAACAGAGGCATTTCTCACCAAGACATTAGTATAGGATTATCCAAATGTACAAAAACAGCTTGGGACATATAAACATATGATCATTATTTTGAGACATCAAACATGCACATTGCAGTTATAACTCAAAGTAATAAAGCCTTGAATACAGTTGCGGATAGCATCAAGGAAAATTTAGTACTGGTAAGGCAGGGCTAAAAAATGCAAAGGACAGCAGTAGACGACTACAGAAAGTAAGTTCCTTCCTGTCAGTCAACAAGAAAATCATTTCACTATCAGCCTTTCTTCCACTCTAAAGATATAATCATCTTTAATTTAAAAAAAAAAGCAAATAAGAATAGTTAACAGTATGCAAATAAATAATAAAATAAATGATTTAGTAAGAAAATTAAGGTAATCACCCTGATTATCTCCATATCATCACTGTAAGATAGATCAACAAAGACTTTGCTAAAACTTACTTAAAATGAGTAAAGATGGGTAAAAAAAAAAATTGTAATTCACCTGATAAAGTTTTACAATATGCTGCAAACCAGCTCTTCTCTTCTCAAGATTGTGCACTAGCCGCTCAATGTCTGAAATTCTTTTCAAATGCTGCCTCAAGTCTTGGCGAAGTGCAGTATCCTCTACAAAAGCCTGTACCAAGTCCAGTCTAGTGTTGATTTCATTTACATCTAGTAATGGCTGTTTCAGCCACATATGAAGTAACCTCTTTCCCATACCAGCAGTACAGGTTCTATTCATAAGACCAAACAAACTAAAATTTTTGTTTGCATCAGTTTTGCTCTCAAGGACATTGAGAGCCCTCATGGCAGCAGAATCCAGTCTCATATAGCTGTCAAGATTGTACTTTCTGATTGTATAATTTCCATAATTGCTCTCATCGGCAAGTAGTTCTGCATAAGAGAGTAGTGCCCCTAAAGCACCAGGTGCAAATTCAAAACCTGAAACTAAATCTCGAACAGGTTCAATGGAACCTTTGACTAGCCTACCAAGATCCTGAATCAAATCCCTTGTTTTGAACTCATTTTTCTTTCTCTCAGTTAACATCACACCACATTTAGCCAATGCATCATGCAATGTTCTACATTCACTAGATTTACCACTCTCAATAGGCAAAAGGCATTCCTTGCAACCAAGAGCAACCAAGGCCGACTCCAAATTTGTGAAATGACTATCATCAAGAAATTCAGCCAATCCAAGGATTCTCTTTGTTAAATCAACATAACCCAGCCCAATAGTACAGCCATTTTCACGGAAGTTCGGAATGACTGCAACAACCACAGGGGAATCCTGCATTTCATTGTTGGCAAACAAAACATCTTCAAAACTTCCTAGATTTCCAGGAGTCCCACTTCTCACTAATCTCCAATTGGATCCACTACCCTCATAGAGCTCAAGTGTATGATCTGTTCTCTCCAGTAGAAGATCTCTGGCAATTGTTTCAAACATGTTCTTGCTAATGCTCACACTGGAAAGGCCATCAGATCCACTCCCCAATTGTCGCAAAGCGGTAGTTGTGTGGTAATATGTCTTCGCAATGAAAGTTGCATTTTCACCATGTGACGTGTAATAATCCTACACATTTATATAAAATTACTTGGGAAATGGTGAGCAATAAGGCACAACATAAAGCAAACTATTTTAATAATCAAACAGGGGGAAAAAAAGCAAACAATTATGATCAAAGACATAAATTCAATAAGTGAATAACATACAAGCATTAATCACAGTCTCGTCACTAAAGCATGTCAGTCGTGGCAAGTCATCTAAGTCTAATAAGAATTATACAAATTGCCAAATCCTTTCCATCACAATGAACAACTAAACAGGAAATCACACACATGTTGTTCATCACAATAACAAAAACAGTAATGATTCAAGAACAAAGAAGACACAGAAACTACATTTTTTTCAAAAGAAAAAATTAAATGACATTTGCAGGGCACATTGACAAGAATCCAACTACTAAATGCTAGTAGGCATTGTTACATCAATCAATTTCTAAAGCGAGAAAAAAAATCATAATCACTCAAAACAGAACTCTAACAGCCATCATCAAATTAGAAAAAAAAAAAAATCAAAAGAACATGAACTGACCCGCCTATCAAATACTCGCACGGCTCTAGGGTCCTGCAAAAACAAAATAATCAAAAGAAAATTACATAAAAGATTGAAATAATAAAATAAATTCCTTCACTTAAAAATGAGGGATTTGCTTACATGAGGTAGGGTTTTGAAGAAAGAGAGAAACCCTTGAGCCTGTTTAGCATCTGATCAACAGAATCAAATCAGTTCATTTTCAATCACAAAAATTAAACAAAAAAAATACAAAAATTTCAAATTGAAAACAATAAAAGAAATCTAGGGTTTTTTTAATAATTTTTTACCTAGCTTGAGCTCGGGAAGCTTATTATCTTCATCCATTTGCAACAATGAGCACAGCAAATAGCAATTTTTTTTTTTTTTTTTTGGGTGAAGTGTAAAGCAACTTTACAAAGCACACTATTTATGTGTTGTATTGTATCTGCGCGGGTGATTTGGCGATGGCGGGAAAGTAACTGGTGTTTGTGGCGGGTTTTTGCAGACGCGTGTATTGCACTCGCTTCCAACGAGTATGCTCCTTTTTTTTTTTGAACAAATTACATTAGCCTTCCCCAGATTTGATCTAATTTGAACTTACCTCCCTCTTGTTTCAGAATGGATCATTTACCTCCCTAAGTTATTGGTTAATTAACAAAGAAGGAGTTCTGTTAGGTTTTTGTAAGATTTCTGTTAAGTGGTATGTGAAAAGACTAATGTACCCTTTAGGTACGAAAAGACTAAATTGCCCACATAATAATAAAAGACTAAATATGAAGGTGTTCAGAAAAGAGGAAATATTTGTTGTTGACATAAGTAGAAGTATGGAAGGAAAGCTGCTTGACGGTACAAAGAGAGATGTTTTGCTTGCTCTAATACTGACTCAGCTTCCCCTGTAGTCCTTGGAGATGACAATTGTGAAATACCATTAGGGACTATTGTTCTAAACTGGTCCGCCCCATCGAACCATCCATCACCACCATCAGTCCCACTGGAAACCGGGCGAATCTTACCACCACCGCCATTGTTACCACCAATAGAAGTGGATTTACAGCTAGAGGAAGACACCAAAAAATGTCTTCACTAATGAAGAATCAAACTTTTGATTCCATTGGTCTTCAGTGTCAATAACTGATACGCTTTCTGTAGTAGCTGCATAAGCAGCAGGTGGTGGCGAAGCTGCAATTGCAGCGTTGCTGCCCATAGAATAAACTGTAAAGTTGGCAAGCAGAATCATCATATAAACCATTAGAGTAGGTGTATGTGAGAAAACTTGTTGAAATAACCAAACGAAAGACATATGCATTTCTTTTTAGACACGAACAAGAACACCCTGGAAATCTTCGATAAATAACAACTCTCACATCTGCAAAGTATAGCTATGGAGCTCTCGAATTTTAAAAACCATGGAAGAGAAGGCCTTTTTAACCGAACAATATGCAGATTCACTTGCTTCCCTGAACCTTCTTACCATTGGATCTTTTTCTTTATCATCCTAAGAGAAAGTGGAAGGTCGACAATGTTCGCCTTCCGCTCAATACTTAAGGAAATAACGTCTCTCTCAGACCAATCTGGCGAATCTTGCTGGATTTCTGGCCATGGCAACTCTATAGAATCTAGAAAAA
>CATIWK010197242.1:0-17717 GCA_949634005.1 Mallotus japonicus
GTAATTAAGGGTAAAAGAGTCATTGCAACTAAAAAAAAGGTAAAAATTGTTAAAAGATAATAAAGGGTGGACATAGTTAACGGAAACAAAACTGAGGGGACGTTTTGTTGACTTTTGAAAATGCAGGGACGGAGTAGTTAATTTAGCCAAATCCCAGGGGGTGATAGTAAATTTCCTTATATACTTTCTATACATAAAGTTTTTAGCATGTTGTTAGCCACTCCATCAGCATACACAATTTTCAAGCTCAAATTTAAAAATTAATTAATACACTTCCTTTGCAAAATTAGTTGTGACTTCCACCTTATTATTTATTATTGGATTTCGACTTTAATAGATGAAAATAAAAAATAGTGAATTGTACTAAGATTAGATAGACACTTCTTAACACCGTAAACTTGAAAAGTAAAAAAAAAATGTTAAATGAAAAATGTATTGGTTATTTTTTAACAAAAAATATAAAATAAATTTAAAATTTTTGGTCTAAACATACAGTATAATTTTTTATATTATTAAATATTGAGCCAAAATCGTCAAGTTTAAAATTTAATAAATGTCCTTTATCATATATTAATAGGAATTTTACAAAAATACCCTAAAAATACTTCCTATTTTTTAAAATACCTCATTTTTATTTAGTACTTTTGTACCTCTTTTTTATTTTTTTTTCTTTTCCTCAATTCCACCATCCTTCCTTCTCCATTTCCAATTTTTGCTTCCCCATCCTCAAAAGATCTTCCAATCGGCTCTTCATGGCTGCCTCCACCTTCGCCTCCGCCTTTGCCTCCTCCTCCACAGCCACCTCCACCTCCACCAAGTATGTCCTCTTCTTTTCTTGCTTTCTTTATATATATCATATCTTATATCTCATAGTTTTTTCACTAATGCTTCTTGGGCAATGGAATTCTGATTCCATAATGTAACTTATCTCAAAATCTAGATCAATACATACATATATATATATATATATATATATAGAGAGAGAGAGAGAGAGAGAGAGCAAATATTTCTTGTTTTTCTTTCATCTTGCTTTATTTTTCTATTTGTTATTGTTATTTCCACTTCCACCAAGTATGTCCACTTCTTTTCTTGCTTTCTTTATATATATCATATCTTATATCTCATAGTTTTTTCACTAATGCTTCTTGGGCGATGGAATTCTGATTCCACAATGTAACTTATCTCAAAATCTAGATCAATACATATATTTATAGAGAGAGAGAGCAAATATTTCTGATTTTTCTTTCATCTTGCTTTATTTTTCTATTTGTTGTTGTTATTTTCTTTCACTATCAAATAGATTTGATGAGGTGAATTTTTTTTCTGGCATAAATATAAACACTTTGTGGGTTCTTTTTAATTGTTGTGTGGAACTTCCTCTTCATTTTGTATATGGTCCTTTCTTTGTTTTAATTTATAATGCAATTGAAAGAAAATTGAACCCAAGTTTAATATTTTTTATTTTGATTAAATTCACTATTTTTCTATATTTTTATGATGGTTGCTTTACTCTTATAATCTTGGTCGATTGATATCTTTGTTATGTTATATATATTAAGTTCAAATTCGATAAGGATAGACTAATTATGCAAGTACCCTATGTTTTATAATTACCCAGATGTAGAATCAAGACATATTGGTACATTCTATCATCTTTACACTGGTTTTGGTCCAAGAACTCTTATGTAAGTGGTCATGACTTTATAAAAATAATAATAAATTCAATATCCATCTAATGAAGCAAAATGTTAATTTTTTAAACTTAATCCAACTTGGTCTCATTCTATCTGCTTCTGATGGAAATCTCCTAAGTTTTCGAAACTGAATTATGCTATATCTGGCAGTTCAATTTTTGGGATTTCGATCTCCGGTGTGATCTTCATGACAGTGTCTCGATTTAGCTTCTTAAAAAGTAAGGAATGAATTTTGAGATGAATAGAGAAAAAGGTATTGATTCTTGGGAATTCGTAGTGTCGCTCGTGAACTTAGAACTTATTATTAACAAGTATCTGTCCTTGACTTAGATTACTTTTCATGGTGGTTACGATCTTGGTTTCTTGATCAAGATCGTCACAAGACAAAGCTTGCCTAAAGAGATAGAGTCATTGTTTTTTTTTTTTTTTTGTGTTGGTGTATTATTGCTTAGGAGTTAGAGTTTTTAATCTTTATTGATTTAATTTAATATTCTTTATTTTTTTTTGTATATTTATGGTTTATACTTTTATTATATTAAATTATATTAATATTATTTTAATTTATATAATAAAATAAGATAGACTAATTTATCTAATACAACTATTAGTTTTTGGTATATTTTTTGTTTATTTTCCGTGTATTTTCAATTTATGAAACAATCTCTTAAACTATTATTTAGTTTGATGAAAATTGTTAAGCAATCTCATGATATTTTTCCAATTGTTAATATATCTGGTGATATTTATTTCTGAATAAAAATAATGTGTTCTAACTAGAATTAAACAACTACTAATTTTTATTCATTACAATGGATAATGGAGTGACAATTTTATTTTTAAAAATTTTAAAGTGACTGGAATATAAATTTTAAAGGCATGATATTTGAAATATTTTTCATTTACTTGTTATCTATTTTCTGTATATTTTTGGTTTATTTATTGTATATTTTTAGTATATTTCCTGTATATGGAACAATCTCTTATATTTTTATTCAGATTCATAAAAAATACTAAATAATCTGATTATAATTTTCATGACATTTGATTGAATATAATATCATCATTATTATTAATTGTTTATTATAAATAGCCTCATGCCTACTATGTTAGCGGTTTTGTTCACTAGAATATAAATTCTAAATACATGAAATTTGAAATATTTTATATTTACTTTTGGTTTATTTTTTGTATATTTTTGGTTTATTTTCTATATAGTTTTAGTTTATTATGATGTGGCATAGCAAGTTTTTTCAATCAAATACCAATGAGTGATCACCAAGTTTTGTGTGTTTACCATGTCATAACACCTAAAATTTTGCAATCAATGCAAGAAGCTAAGGAGCAGAGATCTTTAGGGCAGTGTTCATATTCTCTTATTGTTGATGCACTTGTGTAATTGATGTTGAAGGAAGGAAAGCACATGATGCATCTGAGAAAGAAGAACCACTTTTGCAATTAATGAAATGTATCATTTGCCAGAAGGAGGATAACATTAATAATTTGGAGACATCATGAGCATGTAGTGGTAGCTTGCACTTTATTTATTTTCGCTTTAATTTTTTTTTTTACTTTTGTTTATTAATGTTGACTTTATTACTTTTATTTCCATTCAAATTGGATTTTATACTTCTCTATCTTTTTGTAGCACTCTATATATTAAATGGAATATTTTTGTTTAATTTTGGTTTATTTTTCATATATTCTTTGTTTATTTTCCATACATTTTTAGTTTTTTTTTTCCATATATAAAACAATTTTTCAACTACTTATATATCCAATGATATTTATTTCTGGAAAAAAATAATGTATTATAACCTTAATGGAACAACTACTAATTTTTATTCATTACAATGGCGAATAGAATGACAATTTCATTTTCAAATACTTTAAAGTGACTAGATTACAAACTCCAAATGCATGAAACTTAAAATATATTTCATTTACTTTTGACCTATTTTTTGTATATTTTTATTTATTTTTCGTATATATTTAGTTTTTTTTTTTTTTATGAAACGGTTTCTTACACTTTTATTCAATTTCATTAAAAATATTGAATAATTTTATCATATTTTTCACTATTTTTGTTTGAATGTATTATTATTATTATTATTGTTTGTTTTATTATAGGTAGCATCATGACTGCTATGTTAAGGGTTTTATTCATGGTGGTTGGAATAGAAATTCCAAAGGCATGAAACTTGGAATAATTTTTGTTAATTTTTGGTTTATTTTGTATATTTTTTTTATTTATTTTCTATATATTTTTAGTTTATTTACCATATATAAAACGAAAAAAATAACATATATATATATATACACACACATACACATATAATAGAATTTGTTTCATCAATGATGTTAATAGAAGTTTTGATATATGCTAATATTGTTATTCATATCACGTATTTACTATTTATACTAATTAATGATAATTTGAACACTAAGTGGATGCTATATACATTATTTAAGTTAATATTAAGCAAATAAATATAATAAAAATACTAAAGTTATATAACTTTAGTATCAACTAATATTAATAATAAAAAATTTCATAAATTTAGTGAATTATTAACTGTGTTGATATAAATTCATATATAGTTTTAGTGAATTATTACTATCTATAAAAATTTGTGCTAGTATTATCAATTGCATTATATATCCATAATAGAATTGTGTATCTTTAAACTTTAGTATATCCATAAAATTTTTTCATCAATTATATTAATAGAAATTTTGATATATACTACTATTGTTATTTATATTTTGTATTTACTATTTATACTAATTAAAGATGATTTAAATACTAAGTGGATGCTATATACATTATTTAATTTAATATTAAACAAATAAACATAAAGAAAATATGAAAGTTATATAATTTAGTATCAGTTAATATAAATTATGTATTTATGTGTAAAATATATTAACTTTAAGCATGTGTAAGTGGATCTTCTCTCTCTCTCTCTCTCTCTCTATATATATATATATATATATATATATATATATATATACACACACACACACATAGAAAGACATAGAAAAAGGAATTGCTAGTTTACTGATCTGGTACTAAACCTTTTACAAAATGGGAACGGATGATTCAAATCACAATTGTAGGGTAACACAACAATGAATGAAGAGACTGTGACGTCATCAAGAAAAGAGTTATTTTGGGCAAATTACATTTTTCTCCTTGAGATTTAACATAATTCACACTCTCCTCCCTCTTGTTTGAAAATCAAATATTTATCCCCCTAAGTTTTAATTTTATCAACACTTTCCTCCTACTTTTAAATTTTCTGCTAATTTCTTAACAAATAAGACATTTTACTCCCTCTAATTTATAAAAGTTACTTTAACCCTTTTATTTTATTAAGATAAAATAAAATAAAAATTCTAACTAATTTTCAACAATTACAAAAATGTCTATCATCACTTTAAAATAATAAATCAATTTAATATTTTAATCAATTTTATTTTATATTTATTTTGTGTTTAATTTCATCAATTTTTCATTTTAAAAAAAATATATATGCTATATATTACTTTATTTTAGATAAATACTAATATTAAATGAAGCAAAATTAGTAAAATGAAATAAATATAAATATAAAATAAATTGATGAAAATATTTGAATTTACCAAAGTGACAACTTGAATTTTGAGTTAATATATTTATGTAGATATGTTTAGATATTTAAAATTTATTTAGTATTAAAATTAAAATTTAAAATAATTAAGAAAATTGAAGGACTAAATTATTTTATTTTATTAAAACATAGGGATTAATTGTCTTATTTTAATAAAATAGAGAAAGGTAAATGTCATTTAATATAAAAAAAAAACTAATGGAAGGAGGAAAGTGTTGACAAAATTAAAAGTTAGGGAGGTAAATGTTCGATTTTCAAACAAGAGGGATGAGAGTGTATATTAGATCAAAACTTAGAGAGAAAAATGTAATTTGCTATTTTTTTTTAGGATAAATTACTAAAAATATATTAACTAATCTCTCCATTTTAGAAAATATATTATGATATTCCTAAATTTTAATTTTGCTATAGTAATTCATCATCCAATTAATTTTGATGTCAATTCATGGATTTAAACACAAAATATTTTCTTTTGGTCCTTAAATTTTTGCAATCTAAAATTCATACTATTTTTTACTTTTTAAATTAGCATCTATATCATTTTTTAAATCTCTTTCGATAGAAAAAAAAATAAATTCACATATTTTAATATGACATTTGATATTTTAAATTAAAAATATAAATATGTATTTTTATGTAAACTAATATTTTTCATATTTAAAATTAAAAATGAATTTATATACATTTTAAAAATAATTTAAATTTTAAAATTAAATAAATGAACAAACATCAATATAAAAGGATTGTAACACATGTTACTTTTCATAATATTTTGGATTATATATAGGGGTGAGCATCGGTCGGGTCGGGTCGATTTAACCCATGAAATAATAATATGGATCGGATTTGGAAGTGTAATTAAAGGCACCGAACCAAGACAACTGAAGGAGGAAAATCGTAGGTTCAGATTTCTGAAAATATTGGGTTAATTTGGTTCAGTGAATCGGTTGGGCCTTTGGGCCAATAGCCTTAAAGTTAAAATGTTTCATTTCATTTATGAAATAATTTAATGGGCTCAAATTCAATGTTTTAAATACAATGAAACATTTACAAATTACAAGTTATAATCAATGCTATACAAAATCACTTTATTCAACTAAGTATACTTGTTCCAAGACCAACTAAGAAAAAAAAGAATGTATGTCCTGCAAAAACAAAGCCAAAAAAAATAAAGTCCTATAAAAAGAAAAATTAAACACAACATGATAAGTAAAAAAAAAAAGTTATTGTTAACATAAATTAAGAGATTCAAAATATTATTTTCAATTCATCTCAATGTTATTGTCAAAATAGACGTATCAGATCAAGTAGAATCAAAATAAATGTACTAGATTAAACACAATCATATTTGATATGTGAACAATAAAGCAGAATAAAAACATATGCCCCAAAATCATCTTTAATGTCAAGCAAGCAAGCATGCATTTAAATAAAATAAAGCACACATGCAAAGCATACATTCAAACATCACAGGAACATAATAGATCATAAATTATAAAACAAAAGCAAATATGGCTTAGAATTAAAATTAACATATCATTCTAAAGCATGTAGCAGCATTTATGGCTGCATTTCAAGTAATGCTACCCAAAGGAATTCAACTAAGAATTCTTTAAATCTAAGATAATGGTGTGGAAGCTTCATTATTTCCTGAAACAACAAAACCAATGCAATTAAGAGTGCAACAAAGCAAAATGAGAAATCAAATAAAAAAGAAATGAGACTGTTAAGAATGAAATATATTATTGAATATGCAAGTATTGAATCAAATGGGACCAATTATAGTTATAGAAAGGCCTACACCAGGACGTGGGAGATCTGACAAAGAATACAAAGAAAGGAATTACTAAAAAAAATAAAAGGAAATTCGTTATTGAAAAGAAATAGAACTAAACACTTGCTTTTTTTAAAGCTCTCTAAATCCTCTACTGCCTCCTCAAAAGATTGGTATCTATCTAATTTCAGCCAATCTTGTGTACAGATAAGAGCTTCTATAATTTTAGGAGTTAGAGAACTCCTAAATACATCAAGAACTTGTCCACCAGTACTGAAAGTAGACTCTGAAGCAACTATGGATATGGGAACAGCAAAAATATCACGAGCCATACGAGAAAGAAGAGGGAACCTTTCTGAATTGTGTTTCCACCACCTCAAGATATCAAAATCTCCCTCATCTTTTATAACTAACTCACTCAAATATAATCAAGATTATATTTCTTTCTTCCACCCTATTCAACATCGAATTTATATTTTTTGAATCTTTCTTTCAACACCGAAAAATATTCTCCGGAGGTAGTTGAAGCAGGAACACATTGAGATTGACTTATATTGGTAGAGGATCTTGTTTGAGACTAAAAATCAAACTGACTATATGTTGCGACATAATCAATAAGAAACTTAAATAGATTGCCTTTAATAGTTTCAGACAAGCTAGAACCAAGAACATCTCCATACATTTGAGATAATGAGAAAGAAATATACTGAATTTTATAGCTTGGATCCAGCACATTTGTAATGAATATCAAACTATTCATCTTTTAAGGATCCCCCCAATATTTGTCAAATTAGGATTTCATAGCAACAACCATTGCCCCCAAAGAAACATCATCAGATTTAATCCATTCATTTAGGAGGCAGTATAATTCAGAAATTTTAGAAAAGAATGTGTTTAATGTAATACACAGAGAACCAGAAATTCTCATCGTCATATCATAGAAATGTTGCAACAACTCAACCAATTTAGAAATAGATAGCCAATCAAAATAGTCAGGGGCATCACCCAAATTAGAATGAAAAGAAGAATCTATTTCATCATATTTATCAAATTCCTTTTCAGATATGCATGCAATTTTCTACATTATATAAGTGGAGTTCCATCTATTAGGATCATCTAGGGACAAACATGCATTACAATCAATGCTAAAAAGTTTAAAGACTTCTTTGAATTTTCTCAACCTAAATGGTAAGTTTCAAATGTACCTAACTACTTCTCTAACATTTTTTTATCAAGTTATTAACCTAACTACTTCTCTAACCTTTTTTTATCAAGTTATTAACATCTTTCAAACCATCTTGAGCAATCAGATTCAACACATGTGCAATGCATCTCATATGTAAGTATTTACATTTAACAGAAGAAGTAGCCCAACTTAACATTTTCTTTTTGAAATATTATTATATCATTAGAGGATGCATTGTTAATAATCACACAAAAAATATGTTTCAAACCCTACTCAAGAATGTAATTTTCAAGTGCCTTAGCTATGTATTCACCTTTGTGTGAAGTGACATGCACAAATGAAATTATCTTTTTATGGAGCTTCTGCTGATCATTAATAAAGTGTGCAGTGATGGACAAATAAGTAATGCGTTGAATTAAAGTCCATGCATCAGTTGTTAATCAAACTCTTTGATAATCATTTCTAAAAAAAATTTTAAGAGACTGTCTCTCATTCAAATAAATAGAGAAGCAATCCCTACTTAATATCCATCTAGAAGAAAACTTAAACCTATAACATGCAACATTTTAAAAGTTTTTGAATCCCTCCCCCTCAATAAATTTAAAAAAGTGTTCATCAACTATCAACATATTTGCAAGTGCTTGTCCAATAGATTCTTGGTCAAATTTTCAAGTTCCTAAAGTGCCGATGTTTTCAATAGTTTCAACTTCCATAGTGGGTGTAGATTATAGTGTCAAAAGTGATTGTTCACTATCTTTTTAATGAGAGTTTTTTAAATAATTAATGTTATGGAATAGCCTACACACCATGAATAATTAATGTTTTCAAGTTAATGCTTGTTTGAATACATAAAAGGATTCTCAAGCTTATTCTTGGAGGTTCCGTATCAATTAAGCATATGATTTCTCAGGATTGGAGTCCTATGTTTCTTAAATGATAACCATAAGTTGTAAAACGATAAATGCATTTTGCTTTTACCACTACTCTTACCTCATCTTTAATTTTCTTGAAATGCTCCCACACCAATGATCTAGACTCTGTCTCCTTCTTTTTGTTTGCATGGGTAAATATATGAGGTTGCTCAATTACATTTTGTGCTTTTGCTTCTACCACATTAACATTTGATGCAAGTTCAACACTAGTAACATTTTTACTGCCATTGGTAGAACCAGCACCAACAGTTTCCATACATAAAAAAATATCATAAAACTTAAACAAATAGTTAACACATATTTACTCAAATAAAATCTAAAATGAAACACATAATGTAATACACAAAACACAAAATATAATATAATTTTCAAGGAAAATTCCCACACCAAGGTTGAGTGACAAATCACATAATGTAATGCATAAACACAAAGTAACAGAGATCACAGAATGTTATATTTTGCTTCAACCAATAGATTTAGATCATTTTCTTCAGTGAATTGCTAGATCCATTAACATCCATCCCATGACCCAGCCACAAGAATAAAAGTGACACCTCTTCCCAACAATACTCTCATTGGACGAGTATGATCCTGGCCCACATAACTCAAGCATAGATGTGAACGAGTATCACTTCTAAACTAAATTTAGCCATTTATAAATATTTATCTAACTAAAACTGCAATCATAAATAACTTAATAACACCTTTGAGCAATAACTTCTTTTTATAATACAAATATATAACCATAAAAAATACTTTATTTTTCTAAATTCTATTCCAAACGACGTATACATAAAACCAAAATTTGCAAGACTTCATGATTCGCTTGTGATTATTGCTTCTAATCACTTAATGTTCTCAAAATAACCACCTGTGATAACTCGTTACTAAGATAAATTGTTGCACCTTAGGCTACAGTTCATGCAGCTACCCACAAAAAAGCTAATTACTTTGAAAAAATAATAAAGAAAAGAGTGATGAGTATTTTCGTAAGAAAATATCTAGTGAGTGAATAGAATAGTAGTAAAGGTGTAACATCTAGTAAAATATTTAGGCAGACCAATTAAAAAAATTTACTCAGAAAGAGAAAGAATACTGCACAATAACTTAAATCAAAATGAACACCATGAGTAATTATTTTATTATTAAATTGTGTTTATTAGTATTCATTGTAAACTTATCTAAATATAACTATATATAATTTATTTGTGACTTATAAGAATTCTCTTGTAGTCTTAGCATAATAAAATACTCTGTATAACCTAGTTACACCTGTACAATTTGCTTTCTCGAGATCAAGCTCATATTTCAACAATAGTTAATATTTTAATGGTTAATATAACATTTTATTGGACTTTATATTATATTGAATACATATATAAAGGATTTTTAATCCAACTCAATTCTAAAAAATATTTAGAAATATTCACACAAGATTTAGAGCACTATACATCATGTATAAGCATATATCAGTGTTGCTAGTACTCACACCATACTAAAGGTAATACATGTCAGTATGCACACGACTCAATATCAGCCCAATATACCCCAAAGGATCACGAGCCCCTTATCTTCAGGACTTAAAATAATCAAATCACAACACGGCCAAAACAGACATTCCGTCAAATTCTTGTCTCACATAATGAAAGTCTATGTTTTAGACACTTTACCAATTCACTAACTCTGTCATACCCAAGGTATGGACTTACTATTTTTTAATAACACATGCGCTTATGCTCACAAATTTCTCTTCAATAAATACTCATCTGAATTAACATATCATCATCAGTATTCACTTTCTTTTATCTTATTTACATTTAAAGAAATAATAAATTCCACTCATTTTATATAAATTGTTTTGATTTGGCCTTATAATTATATGTTCAACATCTTTAATTGGGTGAATTTCTAAGTTAGCTTCTTTAAACTTTTAGCTTTTGATGTTTATATATATATAGTTAAATTAGATTGTAAGTAAAATATACTTACTGTATATGATTTACTAAAAAAAGAATGAGCTACTCTGTAAGCACACCTCTGGACCTGAAAGAAGACCCTCCGCCACTATCGGAGGAGGATGATAGAACTAAGAAAAAAGTGAAGATACACAGCGAAGGTGAGATAGGGGGATCAGCCTGGGTTCAAAATAGGATTTCATTCAAAGATAAACTAATGAATGGGAATGGAAATCATTCATATGATAGTATGGAGGAAGTGGTGGAGATTGATGTTGGAGAAGATGATCCGAAAACTGGAAAAGAGAATGGCATCACAGTTTTAGACTTCTCTAATCGAATACATTGTCTTTTAACCAAGACTTTTTAAAAAGCAATAATTGTCAAACTTTTGGGGCGGAGGATTGGTTACAAAATACTATGTTCTAAGATTGAAAACAAGTGGAATCCATATGGAAATTATAAGGTTATAGACCTTGACAATGACTATTTCATGATTAAGTTTGATGATGTTGAAGATTATTCACATGCCCTGTTGAACAGACCATGGACAATCTTTGGACATTACTTGACGGTGCAACCATGGAATCCTTCATTTAGCACTTCTGACAATAATCTTTCATCAGTTATAGCCTGGATTAGATTTCCTAGTTTGCCCCTACAGTACTACCACAAAAATGTCCTATATGCCATTGCAAACTTAGTGGGAAGTGCTATTAAAATTGACTATACAACATAAAAAGGTTCTAGAGGGAAGTTCATGAGGGTTGCTGTGGAATTGGACCTCCATAAACCACTTATCTCTAGAATTAAATTAGATGGGAGAATGTAAGTTGTGGAGTATGAAGGTCTTTCGGTGATATGCTATAAATATGGTTGATATGGACATAATAAGGACCTATGCTCTTTCAAGAATTCCCTAGGATCAGCTCCGATGGAGTCACCACCAAACACTGTAGCTGAAAATGAAGCTCATAGCAGGGACATAGCAGCAGTGGATGAGTCTTGTCTAGGACCCTAGATGCACGCTCCAGTGAGAGGGAAGAAGCATATCAATAAGGCAATAACGAAAAAATAGTAAAAATTAGTGGATATTCCTATAAATAGCGATCAAAGATTTTCTATCTCCTCTAGCATGGAAATTGAATCAATTAATGGTGATAATGTCGGTAATAATTTGAGTTTATATAAAAAGAGTGATAAAAGCGCGAATGACAACAGAATATTTGTTTAAAAGAAGTGATAGAAAGAGAGATAAGGAGAAGCAATATGCCAAGGAATAAGGGCCAATCCAAGAGGAGCCCATTGGGCTAAATGGTGAGTCTAGTGATACCTGTAAGGAAACAACTATGGAGACCCATCAAGGACATATGGCTACTTTGGTAGTAACTGAACCATTGATAGAAGAAAATAATGATGATTCAATTGATATGGCTGCCATTCCTAGTCTTCCACCATCGGAAACTTCCCCTGGTATCACATCACTAGATGTCGCCCTTCACCAGGTAGTAAACATTTATACTGATCGGGGAGCTGCAAGCAAACTTAGGCTTAGAAGGAAGATGATTAATAAAAATAACAGACCATCTAAATTTAAATAGGTGGTCCATCTAAAGGGTAAAATAAAAATGAAGAAGATGTCCATTAAACCTACCTGTAATAGTATCAAAAACCTTCAACTTAATGACTTGCTTAATGGTACTAAAAACACTGAGTCTTCAGAGGCTATAGTGAATGATCAGGAGCCTGTGGGTGGTGCAATGAATAAGTCAGTAACGTGTTTTTCTACTTTTTGTTCACTTATTTTATCATGACTTGTAATCTCTCATGGAATTTCCAAGGAGCAACGAGCTCCAGTTTTTGCCGTTCTCTGTTGTCTTTTATTAATTTGTACAAACCTGACATTATGATTCTAGTTGAGCCTCGAGTTAGAGGTAGCAAGGCGGATGAGGTATTTCGCAGCACTAAGTTTCATAGATCATTCAAAGTTGAAGCTTCTAGATTTTCAAGGGGAATATGGGTCCTGTGGAAAAAGCATGTTCAAGTGAAGGTTCTGATTAGCAATAGATAGTATACTCATATTGAAATTGGTTATCAACCTTTCTTCTTAACGGGTGTATATGCTAGCTCGAATATCTCATTACGGAATAGCTTGTAGTCCCATTTATTTCATATTTCTAATACTGTCAACTCTCCCTAGATTGCCGGTGGTGACTTTAATGCCATCCTTTCTTCTACTGAAAAATCGGGAGGCTCTTCAAGAAGGGTGGGAACTTGTAGTAAGTTTTCGAGGATTCATGGATAGCTGTCAAATGCGAGATATGGGGTTTGTTGGATCCAAATTTATATGGGCAAGTGGGGTGATGCAAGAAAGGTTGGACCGGTTTATTTGTAATGATAAATGGCTTGATACTCACCCTGATTCTTTGTTTCAATGCTTGGAAAAAATCAATTCCGACCATCGTCCCATCCTTTTAAAGTCATACAATGTTAAAATTGTACCTCTTTTAAAACCTTTTAGGTTTTTAGCTCCATGGGTGACCCATTCGGAGTGGCATGAGTTTATCAGTAGTAAGTGGAATAAGAACTTACAGTTGAAGGAGAATCTGACGAATTTGCAAGAGGAATTAGGGATTTGGAATAAACAGACCTTCGGCAATATTTTTTACAAAAAAAAAAAAGATTATTGGCTAGGCTTGCGGGCATCCAGGTAACGTGTGAAATCAAGGACTCTAGCTATTTAAAGAGTTTGGAAGTTGAATTGAGGGATGAGTTCAATAGAGTCCTTATTTAAGAGGAATTATTTTGGAGGCAAAAATCTTCTAGTGATTGGGTGAATTTTGGTGATCGCAATACATCGTACTTTCATGCAAAATCTAAGTTCTCAAAGTACCAGCAAAAAACTAAATTACTTAAACTCTCTTTTGGTGAGTGGAACAGTGACTCAAAGCTCTTAATCAATGATGCGAAGGGTTTTTTCAGAAATTGTATTCAGAAGAGCAGTATTAACAGCCTACTTTCCCTCTTAAAAGGTGTTTTCCAAGTCTGAGCAATGAAGATTATGTCTCGCTGCAATATGGAATCATACTTGAGGAAGTTAAAACAGCCACTTTTGAAATGGCCTCGTTTAAGGCTCCTGGGTTGGACGGCTTCCAAGCGTTCTTCTACTAAAAGCATGAGAGGCTGGTTGGTGATTCTCTTTTTAAGCTAGTCAAGGATTTCTTTGAAGGTGGTGTTCTTGAGCTTGAGCTAAATCAAACAACTATCACCTTGATCCCAAAAATTCAGAATTTTGAGAATTGGAGTCAATTCAGACCTATAAGTCTGTGTAATGTCACCTACAAGCTCATAACGAAGGTGATAGCTAATAGAATCAAGCCGCTGATGTCTAAATTAATTGGCCTTCTCCAGTCCAGCTTCGTTAAAGGGCGCCATATCACAGATAACGTGATAATTGTGCAAGAAGTTATTCACTCTTTAAGACTGAAGAAGGGAAAGATAGGTTATATGGTTGTGAAAGTTGATTTGGCTAAGGCATATGACAGATTAAGTTGGCAGTTTATGGTTGATACACTTATAGACATTGGTCTTCCTCATAATCTTGTTAATTTAGTCATGAAATGTATCACATCTATCTCAATGTAGATTTCTTTAAACGGAATGTTGTCTAACAGTTTCAAGTCATCGAGGGGGATCCGAGATGGGGATCCAATGTCCTCTTACATATTTATTTTTTGTATGGAAAGGTTAGCGCATTTTATTGAAGTTGAGGTGTGTAATGGTGATTGGACTCCTCTTAAAATCTCCCACAGTGGTCCTCAGATTAGTCACTTGTTCTTCGCAGATGATCTTTTACTGTTTGCTAGAGCTGATATGACAAATGCTTTGAGCATAAATAAAGTTCTTGATGGTTTTTGTGCTTCATCCGGTTAGCTAGTAAGAAGAGAGAAATCCACTCTTTTTTCTTTGGTAACACACCATTACAACGATGGCATGATATCAAAGGGGTTCTTGGTTTCTTGATGATAATTGATTTGGGCAAGTACCTTGGCATTCCCCTTATTCATGATAGGCACTTTAATAAGAAGTACTAAGAGATTATGGATAAAATGCATTCCAAGCTGGCAAGTTGGGAAATTTATAAGTTATCTTTCACTAGCAAGTTAACCCTTGTTAAGTCTATGATGTCGATGATTCCGTATTACACCATGCAAGTGCATCACTTTTTTAATGAGATATTTGAGTCAGATTAATGGGTTGACTCGAAATTCCTCTGGGGTGTAAAGCCAGATCAAAGGCAAATTAATCTGATTAATTGGCAGCAAGTGTGTACTCCTAAAGATTATGGAGGGTTGGGTATTCATAGCGTGAAGACTTGCAATATGGCTTTCCTTATTAAACTAGCTTCAGGAGTCATTACTAATCCGGATGAGCTATGGTTTTTGATTTTAAGAGCCAAATATATATCTTGGGGAAATTTAGAAGCTATCTTGAATAATAGGAGGGGATCTTTAATCCGGAAGGGTATCTCTAAAGTGTGGAATGAAACAAAGAAAGGCTTGGGGTGGAGCTTAGGAGATGGTAATGGTGTTCGCTTCTGGTTGGATGTTTGGATGAGCACCGATAGATGCTTGCACGAGTTAGCTATAGCAAAAATCCCAAATGACTTACTGCACCTTATTGTTAGCGAATTTATAACGCCAGGAGGGGATTAGAATTGGCCAATATTCCAACATCTTTTGTTGGAGTCAGTCTTATTGATCATCACTGCCATTAAAGCTCCGCATACTTCAAATGGCCCAGATATTCCATATTGGATCCATACTTCAAGTGGGAATTTCTCGGTGAGTTCTGCATATCATACTCTTATCTCTGATATTCCTTATCAATCTTATCCAAAATGGAGCCTCATCTGGAAGTGGTCTGGTCCTGAACGGATTCATGTATTTCTCTGGCTATGTCTTCATAGGAAGTTACTGACTAATTTAGAAAGATTTTCGGCATCTGTCTGATCATGCTTCATGTGAGAGGTGCGGTGCTGATCAAGAATCGGTATGCCATGTCCTTTGTGCTTGCCAAATAGCGGTGGACCTTTGGCTATGTTTGGTTCCATCATCTCTATGGGCTCAATTTTTTAGATGGACTTTGATATTTAGCTTCTAAGAAATTTGTAAAATAAACTCAATATTAGAGGTGAGCTAGAGTAGGCTAGTGTTTTTAGCACAGCTTACTGGGCTTTATGGAAAGATAGAAACAACACCCTTTTCAATGAATCATACTGAACTTCAAGGGATTTAGCTGTTGATGTTGTATCTCAGGTGCGCATTTTCACCAAAGCTAGTAATCAACTTTCATGCTCTACTCATAGTCATAGACAGATGAATTTTATTAGCTGGTTGCAGCCATCCCTTAACTGGCATAAGCTTAATACGGATGATTGTCTAAAGCAAATGTCAAACTTAGCTGGGGCTGGCAGGATTATGCGCAATAGCTTGGGTGGATAGTTTAGTGGTTTTTCTTGTAATCTGAGGTCGTATAGTGTGTTGGAAGTTGAATGTTGGGGCCTCATCTATGGTTTACGCTTGGCTTGGGATATGGGTATCAAGAGCCTTGTGGTGGAATCAGACAATCAGTTGGTGGTGGAGATCATCTGCAGCAAAATGGACAGCCCTCTTCGTGCAAGGTCTATATTTCGGGAAATCAGTAGGCTGCTAGCCAGGGATTGGCAAGTTCTGGTTAATCATGTTTTTAGAGAAGGAAATAAAGCTGCTGACTTCTTGGCTAGCTATGTTCTCAGTTGCCCAGTGGGTTGTATCAAGTTGGAAGAACATCCTGATGGTATTATGGATATGCTTTTTCAGGATCGAATAGGAATGTCTACTCCTAGAAGCTATATTATTTAGTCCTATCTGGCTTTGCCTCTCCCTATAAAAGAAAAAAAAAATTGTAAGTGTCTAGATTTTGGATGATTTTATACTTTAATTCTCATTTATTTTTCAGGACTTTGGTCAAAATAAATTTTATACACCATAGAGGTTATTATTACTATAATAGGTTTTAGTTTCAATTTATATTAAACATTATTTCTATTTTGTAAGAAATTGGATATGCTAAATTCTTGAATACTAATATATTTATTTATTTTTCTTATACAAGATCATCTTACTCACATATGTTCCCTTTTTGGGATTTTTAAAGGTAGAGGTTGTCATTTAATAATTACGATTATACATTGAATTATAAGAACTTCTATTAATTTATCATAGAATGGTTTTAAAATTATCTTAATTATATATTCTGAATTCAATTCTTAGAAGAAAATAATTACATTAAACTACAAGTATATATGAATGCTAAGTTGGCTTGAACTATATAAATTGATTTAAATTGAGTTTGCACTTTCTTAATGAAATTTTAGCTCAATCACGAGTTACTAAGCTATTAGTCACTTGGGTTTCATAAGCTTTTATTGCTCATGTAAGCAAGCTTATCTAAGAAAAAAATAATTTAGCTAAACTGGAAATTG
>CATIWK010197281.1:0-12935 GCA_949634005.1 Mallotus japonicus
TGAGTTTTAATGATATATATAGTGCTTACATTTCAAGTTTCTGAAAAAGATTTAAGATATGTGATTTTATTTATTTAAATTTTTATTTTCTTTTAACATTGTTATTCTACAAAATTTTAATGATATCTTATTTTATAATAGGTGAAAGAATTAATTAAATTTACTATAAAAATTACATAATTAAAAATATTTTCGTATATTGTATAGGTATGATGTCTATAACATTGTCTTACAAAATCAATATTATCATATATGGTTCAAAATTTGGGACTACCAGCACGTGTATGATAATGAAACAAATGGTGAATATATTGTTCCAAGAATTAAATTAGATTTGACAAATATACTAGAGTTAAATCATATTACATCTATGATATCTTCAATTACAAGTGGCATAGTAGAATCGGATGAATTGTTGGCATAGAGAACTATATGGATGCTACAACATATGTTAGATCTTGAGATTATAGATGTTAATTACTATGATTTAATTCAGAATCAAGTTCTTTGTATTGAATTAGATGAAAAAAACTAAAAAAGTTAGAATATGATTTGAATGAAATTTATTGAGAATATGAAAATTTGAAAAAGTATACAGAAATGTTATATGATACAGAAAAACATTGTTGCACCTTTGTGAAGTATTATATGAAAGTAGTTAAAATATTTAAAATAACAATTAGTAGTTATGGAAATGTTTATGTAAATTAGTATATATAACTATTAAGTATGTTCATATTATTATGTAAATAAGTTAAAAAATAAAACGAAATGGTATAATTATTGTGAACAAAGTTTTTTTAGTAATGGAAACTTAGTTATTCTATATGTTGTTTTATAATTAAATTGTTAGTTAATTTAATTCATTAATATCTCGAGTAATGTATTGTCAACAGGTTCATAAAAAAATTATGTGAGTTTTGAATAGATCCATGTTACAGAGGTATGTATATGTTAATATTGAAATTTATATATTAAGAATGTGTTGTTTTTTATTTAAGTTAAAAATTATTCATGAATATATAATTTTTTTTAAAAAAATATAAATACATTAATTTTTTATACTTACAAAAATTGCATATTCATTGTAGATGTCAATTCTCCGATTCGATTTTAGAAGGTGTTTGGAGTCTATATTGCATAATTTATCATTGTGTAAACCGATTTATGAAGTTCTTCCATGTGAGAATAATCTATTTGTTGCACATATAACTTTGCATACTATAAATCCAGAAACTCATATATTTGAAGAGGTGATGATTATTGGTCAATAAGTGAGATTGATAGAAGAAACGAAATACGATGCTGCTTTACGTGCAATAAAAAAATTACAAAAAGGTATAATGTTGAAATCATTGATATCAACTTTTATGAACTGCAGATCTTTGGAGAAAATAATAGAATAAATTACAGTTGAACTCCGTGATTTGCAAATAAAGTATGAGCAACTCCTAAAAATTAAGAATAAAAAAAAAGAGTACCAATATATTTGCTTAGTGAATATAGTAATGTATGTTTAGTATCCTTATTATGTTTACCTATGGTTATTTGTAATGTTGAATTAAAATAAGTTGTAGTTGTAATATATTGTTTATTATAATAAATCTTTTAATTATGATAAACAATAATTAATCTATCCTTAAGAAAATTATTTTAATTATGATAAACAATAATTAATTTATTCTTAAAGAAATTAGACATCATATTTGATAAATAAATTAAATTATATATAACATTTTTAAATGTTTTAAATACATAAAAAATTAATTATTTATCTTTTTACAATTTTATTCAACTTAAAATTGAAATACCGCAACATCGTGCGGTTATCATGCTAGTTAAATTCTAAAATTAAAAAAAAAATAACTTTAACATTAATTAATAAAAAATCAATTTAAATAACAATGAAAATTGATGAAATTACTTTTAAAATATACATTTATGAAGTTTTTTAAATTTTTAAATTTTTAAGTTTATAAACACTATTTTTAATATTTTTTTGAAAGTTTAAAAAAATTATATATTTAATTTTTTTAAAAATTTAAAAATCTTAGAATCAAGTGATATACATTTAATTTAATAAAAAAGAATTAAAAATTTTTAATGCACTCAATAATTTGTTAAAAAAATTTAAAATTTTAAAAGTTTTCATAAATTTAAAAAATTATTATGAGTATAGAAAATTTTTAATCCTTTTTTCTTAAATGTATATTACTTGATTCAAAAATTTTTAGATCTACAAAAAATATTTTTTACTTTTGTTAAATTTTTTAAAAATATAAAAATATATTTCTATAAACTTAAGAATTTTTAAAATTTTAAAAAATTCATAAATTTTTATTTTGAAAGTAATTTCATCAATTTGTACTGTCATTCAATTTAATTTTTATCAATTAACATTAAAGTTAAAACTTTTCTTTGATTTTTAGGACTTAATTGAAACAATTCTTTGAAAAATGGTCCAATATAGTCCAATTTTCAAAGATTAAGGTCCAATTGGGACAAAAAAATATTAAAATCAAACATAAACTTTAGGGTAAAGTTGAAGGTCCAATTTGTACCTTATCTCAAAATTCATTCAATACAATTCATACGCTTTTGTTAATGATAAATAAAAAAAAAATAACTACCTATTTGAACTTTTACTATAATAAAATTATAAATTTAATTCGAAAGTATATGTTATAAAATAAATTATTAGAGGAATAATGTTGATCTATGGTTAATATTTTTGAAAATTTACAAACTAGTTAAAATTCTAAAAGATAAAAATATCTTTTTATGAATTAACATATTTTTTATTTAATTGTTTTTTATTTATTAAGTCATTTTAATCAAATGAGAATAACAAATCAATTAAATAATTAAAAATAAGAATTATAAATCAATTTTTTAATTTTTTAAAAAAATTCACCTCTTAATTTTAATTTTATAATTCCTTATAAAAAAAATTTACATGTCCTAAATGTAATTCAATACTTTAAAACTTAGTATTTAATATGAAACATAAAATAAAATAATTTATAATTATAATATTTATTAATAGTTATAAATAAATTTTTAGTTTTATATACAAAATTTATATTTATTTATATTCTTTATTTTTAATATTTATTTATATACTTCTATATTTATAATATTTACATGCTTTCTTTCCCTTTTTAATTTTTAAAATGTTGTTTCACCATATGCATTTTCACATTTGTTATGTTTATAATTAAGTTTTTCGGCTACTTGAACCATTGTTCCCCTTAATCAATTAAATTAAATTAAAATCTTAGAAAATTAAAAAAAATTAAACACGTGATATTTGTAATAACCGAGAAAAAAATGTAAGAAAACCAATGTAATATGGTTGAAGAGAGGAAGGTGGATAATGGTGGATATGGGTTGGTTTGGAGTCAGGAGTGTATACATATACATATATATATGTTTTGGGTGGAAGTTGGTTGATGGTTGTTGGGTGGTTGTTGTGTGGTTGTTTAAGTGGTTTATTTGATGAAAGTTGTTTTGGGTTGCGTTAAGTTGCTAGGGGTATAAGGTTGCTAAGGGTTGTTGAGGGCATGTGGTTGTTGAGTTGTTTTGTGGTTGTTGGTGGCTTAATTGAAGAAGGTTGATTAAGGTTGTTTTGAGTTCCTAAGTTGATTTAAGTTAGTGGATTGTTATGGGTTGCTTTTGGTTGCTGAGGCTGTAGATGTATTCTATTAATTGTTATAAATATATTGGTATAATCGGTTGGGTCAGATGTTGTGTTTCTGGTAAGAAATCTAGCAGGTTCCACCCGAATTCCAGTAATAAATAGTAACTAACCCGGAAAATTCTGAAATTATTTTTAATAAATAGTATAAATTGTGGCAATCAATTTCCATAACTGAAGCCAAGTCTGATTCCTTATGGATTTTGAGATAAAATTTCCGGAATGGTTATGGTGAAAATTATCTATTTTCATAAAAATTAGTTTAATTCATAGGAAACATTCTTTGAGTCTCAAAATTAATTATTTATGACGTTAGAAGAATTATTTTGATAATTCCTTGATTTTTATAATATTTAAGATTTTAAGAATTTATTTAAAACTATTTATCACATAAGTATTTTGATTATTTAGAGAGTTCGGGAGCTATAGGTGTAGAGCATAGGCAGCCGAGGACACGTCGGTCAGCGCGCTCCACCTATGAGTTAATTTTATAAAATGTTTGTTGAAATTATGCATAAACTAGGTATTTTCATGCAATGAAATATGATATAATAATTTATTTATTTATTTACTTTATTGTTGATGATAATTTTGAGAAGATGCCTTAGTTGGTTTTATTTTATTATATTTTATTTGTCAATAGGGTAAATCATGCTTTGGAGAAAATTGTAGAATGTGCTACCTGGTAGGTGTCACCAGGACCACGTGCGCACTAGTTAAATCTTGGGTATGATGTGTATTGGTTATTGGCTCAGTTGAACTTGTTCTCTCGGGCAGTGTTATGAATTAAGCTTGGTGGAGCTTGTTCTCTTGGGTAGTATATGGATTGAGCTCGGTGGAGCTTGTTCTTTCGGGCAGTATATGGATTGAGCTCTGTGGAGCTTGTTTTCTCGAGCAATATTTGGATTGAGTTCGGTGGAGCCTGTTCTCTCGGACTAGACTTGAGATGGACCTCGGTTGAACTTGTTCTCTCGGGTATTGATAGAAAAATTGAGGTTTAAGGTTCTACCATGATTTCCACTAATAATTTTAATTCGTATGATTTTTGTATGAGAAATTTTGTATAAAAAGATTTATAGATTTTGGAAAGATATTTTATAAAAATATTTTTAACAAAATAAAGGATTTTTAAATATTTATTTATTTAATGGTTTTATTTGTTTTAAATAAATATTTTAAAACCAACATGTATTTTATAATATTAATTCACTCAGTGAGGTCTGATTCCCCTCAATCTTATTTTTCCAGGACCTCACAGATAGTCTGGTAGTTATCGTCGTCTGCATCAGGTTTCTTCTTCTCCAGCTATATTATGTAGGTTTATTTGATATATATTTTATGTACTTGAATTCTAGACACCACAGTAGTAGATTGTTTTTGAATAACTTGTAATTGTGTTTTAAAATTTTTAAATACTATTTTTGTGGATTGTGATTGATTATTGGAGTTGTTGTGAAGTAGTGTTGAATGGAAAACACATTGGAAGTGTTATTTTTTTCTACAGGTTTTGATTTTGTCCCTGTACAGAGAAAACTCTGCCGAATTTTCTTTAAAATTTTAAAATCGGTTAATTTTATTATGAAAAATTTCTAAGACTTACTACAGGTTTTAAAAAGCTTCACGCTTTCTCATTCCCTAGTGCCGGTCACGTGCCCTTTGAGGTTCGGGTCATGATAATATTTATGTCTTTTTTTTTTTTGTTACTCGGCCCAAATCCTCCATCATCTTCGACATTCATTTATGTCCATTTATGAAATGTCTTAGGGTAAGTAAGGATCTTCAATTTCATTGCTTCATTCATGATCAAACTTCATATTATTCAAATAAATAGGATCATATGTCTGTTCTCTTTCCTCTCTCTCTGATTGTCTTAATTCAAGTTGAATGTTACATCTAACAAACATGATAATGTTTAACTTTTGTTATTCTAAATAATCTAAATTTTTGTTGTTCCAAATGATTCCTCTTTTTGGAATAGATATGCTCAAATATGTTCTAACATTTCTCGCATCTCGTAGCACTATATTGTAAAACCTAAAAACTTTTGAAGCAAGGCTTTAGATCTCTTTGCAATTTTCTTCGTAACTCTTTCACCATAAAGTTAAGATAAAATTAAAAAATATATGTATCTAATTAGACTTAAAGTGTCACGATCCGAACCCCAAGGGCACGTGACTGGCACTAGAGAATGGGAAAGCATGAAATTTTCAAAATTCGTAGTAAGCCTTTAAGAAATTATTACTTTAAAATTTGCTAACACTTATAATTCTAACAAAAATCCAGCAGAGTTTCCCATGTACCGAAGCAAACTAAAACCCTATAAACAACCAAAATACACTCCTAAAATATATTTCTAATCATAACTACTTCTTTCACAATGCAATAACTAACATCAAACTGAAGATCAACACATTAAAGTACATATATACATATAACCTAAAATATTATCCAATCATATTCAAGCACAATTACAAATTATACAAACATCCCTACCACTGCAGTGCCTAGAGTACACATACATAATACTAATCATCAATGGAACCTACATAAGATAACTAGAGAAGAACAAGACCGACATTGCAGAAGGTAGATAGAATCTGACTCGAGAAATCCTGAAAAATATAATTTAGGGGAACCATATCCATTTGTTGAATCAATATTAAGAATGCATGCTGATTTTAAAATACTCATTTTAAATCATTTAAAAATCATTGAATTATTAAACCTTTACAAAATAAAATTTAAAAATCCTTAAATCATGAAAACTATTCGTTTATTAAAAACTCAATTAATTCTTTACAATTATAAAAATATAATTCATGAAAATATCCAAACTTCAATAATTTTATGTATAATAATATTAATCCAAAATACTTTCAATTTAAAAACAATGGTAGAACACCCTAAACCTCAAATCTACTAATCTTCGGCTCTCTTGTATCCAAATGACTACTAGGCTTAGAGAGTAGGCTTGACCATGATCCATCCACAATTAGTCTCTTATTCTAATATTTATTGGCACTGAGAGAGCAAGGTCGACCAGGATCCAACCAATAAATGACCATAAACCTTCCAAGAGAGCAAGCTCGACCATGGCATACAACTCATTAACATAATCATATATCCGCCCAGAGAGCGTAGTTTGACCAGGGCAAACAACCTAATGAAATGGCTAAACTCATCGATTAATACTGGTGTGCATATAGTCATGGTGACACCCATTAGTACCACATTTTACTAGTTTCTCCAAAAATAGTTATATATCAATAAAATAGAATAAAAATACTTTCTAAAAGTTACATTGATACTAAACAAATAAATCATGTATGTTATGTAAATCATGTGTGCTAACAATATTCACAAAAATATTATCATTATCATACTTAAGGAAATAAGCATTATTGAAATATTATATACTATTTCATGAAAATTTCCCTTTTGGCATATTTAATTATTCACACAATATATGAAATTTCCAACAACATTTTAAAATATTAACTCATAAGAGGAGTGTACTAGCTAATGTATTCTTGTCTGCCTCAACTCTATGCTCCCACTCTAAAATTCTCTATATGAAGAAATATTTATATAATGAATAAATAATCAATAAATTCCTATTAATGTCCTAAAAATTCTAGAAAATAAATAAAATCAAGGAGTTATCAAAATAAACTTTCGAATGCTCTAAATATTCATTCTAAGACTAAAAAGAATAATTCATACGAGCTAAATTAATTTAAATGGAAATAAAACGATTTTCGTTGAAACTATTCTAGAATTTTATATCATAATCCGTAAGGAATTAGACTTCACTCTAGTTATGAAAATTAATCTCCATAATTTATAATATTTATTAAAAATAAAATCACAATTTTCTGAACTAGTCACTATTATTCATCGACGAAACGGTTGGGACCCAAAAGATTTTCTTGCTGAAAATGTTATCCAAACAAACCAATCACACCAACACATTCATATCAACATGCAGAACCAAAATACACCTTCAAAACATACCAAATTAGTTATCGGATTGAGAGATCGAAAAATATAGTTTACCAATTAAACTTTAATGAAGGCTGAAAGAGAGGAGATTTGAGGTATGGCTAGTCTTTATAGACTCCTGGAAGTAAGGTGAGCATGATGGTGGCAATGGCAGTAGTTGATCATCATTGGATGTGGTAGTTTGACAGTGACTTGATTTAGGCTAAAACTTCAATACATAAACTAATCAAATCTAGGCCATTTTTTATGAAACAAAAACAAATGGTATGTAGAGGACAATGAGAAGAAGGTCTGGTTAAAATTTGGTGGCAAATGGAGGTGAGAGATGATATTTCCATAAAGTTAAATGAGAGAGTACAAGAGCTTTTTTTAAAATTTTACGACTGTCGGCCTTATACTAGAGAGGCGCCTGAACAATTTCCACTCCAGTACCAGCATTTTTACAAAATATTCCATTTAATCCTTTCATTTTAAAGTCTTAATAATTGCTAGCAATTAAATGAATTAATAGCCCTATATATACATATATACACACACACACACACAAAATTATGGGTTATTACATTCTTCCCTTTTTAAAAAATTCATCCTTGAATTTGAAATATCACCTCAAAGTTATAGGGATATCAATTGTGCATGTCCATCTCCGTCTCCCATTCATTCGTATTGTGGATGCAATAAAACAACATGATTCCTACTTCCAACGATGAATTGATGGTCTAGGTAGACGCGGGTTAGTAACTTTACAAAAAGTAACATCCGTATTTCAGATGTTAGCATATGGTCTACTGTTAGATGCAAGCAACGAATATGTTAAAATCAGCGAGTCAACAACAATTAAAAGTATGAAGCGTTTTGGTCCTGCTATTGTGAGATTTTTGCGGAGCGATTTCTAAGATCACCAAATGCTAGTAACATTGTCAGGTTACTCCATGTTGATGAATAACGTGATTTTCCTGAAATGTTGGATAGTCTAGATTGTATGCATTGAAATGTTATACATGTCATTGTGGATCATCAACAATTATTCTGGAAGCTGTAGTAGATT
Organism: Mallotus japonicus; assembly: GCA_949634005.1. Taxonomy (NCBI): domain Eukaryota; kingdom Viridiplantae; phylum Streptophyta; class Magnoliopsida; order Malpighiales; family Euphorbiaceae; genus Mallotus; species Mallotus japonicus. The sequence continues at coordinate 8,748 of CATIWK010197281.1, forward strand.
GTGATCTATGGATATGACATGCTTATTTTGGTATGTCTGGCACTAATAACAATATTAACGTGTTAGAGTCATATCCTCTTATTTCTAATCTTGCACAAGGTATTACTCCTCCTGCTAATTATGTTATCCAAGGAAAAGAATATAAAATGAGTTATTATTTAGCTAATTCTATATACCCAAAATGGTCTAATATTGTATGAATTACTCATGAACAGCCCACTCTGAAGAAGAAATATTTTACCATGAAACAAGAAGCATAGAAAAGATGTTGAGCATGTGTTTGAGTTTTACAAGTACGATTTGCAATTGCAACAAGACCTACAAATTGTCGGAGAAAAGATGTACCACATGACATGATGACAGTATGCATTACCATGCACAATAAGATAATCAAGGATGAATATGATTTAAATGTAATAATTATGGATGCAATGAAAACACCAATACCAAAAGTTGAAATGGTAGTAAATACTCGATTTCAAGAATTTCTTGTCCAACATAGACAAATCAAGAATAAAGACTTGCACTTTGCAATGCATTAATTGAGCATTTGTGAAAAATATACTAATTCAAAGGAATAAAGATGTATAAATATTATTGATTGTATTCTTATTATTGATCTTTGAATGTAACATTTAATTTTTAATTTTTATATCTAATTTTATTTTAATTTAAGAATTAAATATGGCGTACCATAATTAAAAAATTATTAATTTATTTAACGTCGGTTGATTAATACCAAAATATATTATTAGTGGATGAACTTTATAAACATGAATGTAATGTGATAAATGTTTAAAATATTATAAAATGAGATATAAAAAATAATATAAAGAAAATATACTTATGATGTAATAGATTGGAAGAAAATTACTGTGAAAACTGCATTTTGATATAAATTTAACATCATTTTAACATTTATGATTGGGGATGGCCTAAGACGAGGTGAAAGATTAGGTCTAACATTCTGGACAAAGTTTCAATAGCATTTGAATGGAAACCTCTTCCTATTTTCTCTCCTTGACAACTTTTTTTTTTTTTTTTCATGTGCAAAAGCAGCAACTTATTCAGTAGAGGCTAGCACCCAGCTTATTAGAGTTGCATAAATGACACGACTGACAACAGCAAACATGCCCCTCTTCCTCTGCATTGGAAGTTTCGTTGCAGAAATAAAGTAGCAAAAGCAGGGTATCATTTGAATGTTGAGGCTACTACCTCCTGAAAGTTCCATCTAAGTCTCGACACCAAACAATACAAAGTGAAGTCAGCATGAAGTGAACTGCCTCCACAAAAAGAAGGCATTCAAGACACAGGAACACATGCAACCCTCTTAGTTGCAACAGTATCACTATTTCAAGTGATGCTCGAACAGGGATGCCATCTCAATCTGCAATATAAGCAAGCCAAAAAGAAAAAAAAGAGGATTATCCCAGGAACAAGATTAACTACAGATTTTTTTTTAAACATCATATTGTGCATCATTAGGTCCAGAAATTTGTACCATATAAACATTAATAGTGGACCAATAAGTGGAGAGCAATTCCAAATTGAATTGCAATCTTCACATACATGCATCTAAGCGTCATGGTATGGCCAGTGAATAAATTTTAACAAATTTTTAAAATGGTGACGAGCAAGCAAGCCAATGCCTAAAACACGTGATGCACACACATGGCACATAGTGTGCCAACTGCCAAAGCCCATTGAACCTACTACATGAACCGGGTAACCTTTCTTTCTGCTACACCTGGCACAATTTCATAACAACACTCAAAACACATTCTCGTTTGCCAAAAGCAACTGCAGCAACATTTTCCCCCACCTCTTACCCCTAAAAGCGATGTAAATAAGTAACAAGACTAGTTCCAATAAGCAGCAGCAAACCCACAAGTCACAGTGTGATAGGCAATACAAAAAAAAAAAAAAAGCACAACAAATATATAGATTAAGTCATTAAAAAACATCTTTTAAGCACAACTTACAGCTGTCAGAGCACCCTCAGCACCCTTATTCCCAGATTTCCCACCAGCTCGATTCAAAGCCTGTAATTAATACACATGCAAAATAGTCTGCAATTAATACACATGCAAAATTCTTATATCATTAATGTCAACAATGTTCGTCTGTGTGCAGTTGCTTTAATGCTTTTAGCATAACTTTACCTGATCCATATCATCACACGTTAGAACACCAAAAATGCATGGAACTCCTACAATATGACCAAGAAAAAGTATCAGTTTCCATTAGGGTGCCTATGAATGAAATCTGAAACCAAGGCATTTAGATGATTTTGCAAACTGAAAACAAAGACAATGAGAAATGCTTCTTAGTCTTAATTTAGGGACATAATTTATTCCCTTCCAGCAAAAGGTTCACCAGTAAATATCACTTGTGAGGCACTTTGCCCCAGTAATGATGCTTATGCTTGTTCTGACTTGAGTTGAATCAAATTGAAACAAATGTAGCATTTCTACAGTTTTGACATGGTTGGATTGCATAGGTGCTGCTCTGGTGACTCAGAGGTCTTGTTGCATAATTGCAAAAAGGCTAAGTTTGTGATATCTAAAAAAACCAAGATGCCCCCCATCCAAACATTCTGCATACCCACCCACATATGAAGATAAAGCTGTGTTCATAGGTTATCCAGGAAAATGATTAAAGACGACATGATTATGACTATTTTGGCATGTGAACAGCCTGAAAGAGAAATTTTCACCATGTCCCAGAAAAGGGCAGAAAGAAGGGGATAAAGAAATTGTAGGGTCAAAGGCAGCTCAAAAGATTTTGTTAGTGCACGCATATGATACAAAGCACATTACATAATAAGGCACCATAATAGTTCAGCCAAATATTACATAGTGGGAAAAACTGCAGTTAATAACAACTATAACTAGCATGTGCCACCAACTCTCCCACATTAAGATGGCACTATGAAAGTTTTCTTCCATAACCTACAAATATGAGATTTGATGTTACATAAGCATAATTAAAATAATGCAATTAAGAAGTAGGCCAAATCTTCTCAAACCTTCGTCAATAGCAAGAATCAATTTAAAAATCATGTTAGCATTACTTTGATGAAATATATGTGACTCCAAAATCACAGGAGTCCATGTTGGTAAGCACCACCACACTCTTCATTGTCAATCTATAATTTATAAGCAAGATAAAATCATGTAACTTCATATCACTATTAGTTTGACTAAACATTTGCAAACGAACATATGTTTGTTCGCAGTTGGAAGTGCATATAAACAAGTACATGATTGTATTGATGGCATTACAAGTTTGACTAAAAATGCAAAAGATAAGTAACAAAGGAAATAGGCAACAATAACAAAAATATGGAAGAAATTTAGGCATGAGAGATTTGGCATAGTTATATCTTAAAGCTAGTATATCCAAGAGGAAATAGAAATAGAATGAAATAATCAACTAATAAGACAAATTGCATAAACCTATAATGCCAACCTGAATTCAAGCCAGCTGAAAGTACTCCGGACGCTGCTGAATTAGCAACTGCATCATAGTGGGTGGTATCACCTCTGATCTATTTACCAAAAACAAAAAGAAATTCACAAATTAGGGTCCACCAGCAGCTTGGACTTGACTAAAGCCAACTTCATTGTAACATTTATTTTTCTTTTAATTAAATGTTCGACATGTCATAAATTATATGGAGAAATGATAATTCATACCACCGCTCCAATACATAAAATTGCATGATAATGCTGTGATTTCCCCAGCTTTTCTGCAACAACACCTATTTCAAAGCTGCCAGGAACCCACACAACCTGCAATCATATAATCAAGAGAATAACCATGCAATATAGAAAAGAAATTTAAAAAAGAATCCTAAAACTGAATCTGAATAGTTGCATACATCAATATCTTCTTCTTTCACCGAATATCTATGAAAAGTTTCCAAAGCTCCCTCCAAAAGCCTCTTTGTTACAATCTCATTAAACCGTGCCACAACCTATCATATTATTCCCAATGAATTCAGTAATAGGAACCAATTGCAATGCTATTATGAACAAATCAACCAAAAACAGTATATACACAAGTCCACACATATCATTAAGCTGAAGGACAAGACTAGAAACTCAAAAGTTTTAGAACTAAGGTCAAGATTTCACATAGAGCTTATTTGGGAACACAATTGAATCCTCTACATATCATCAATTT